>JAODAL010067990.1:0-17032 GCA_025379985.1 Phyllomedusa bahiana
TTGTCTTTGGGCGGATGGGTTCCTTCATAGCTCCAGACCTGGCTAAGCTTTTAAGCTTTTATTACTATTTTTTTTTTTTTTGCCATCTTTACAGGCTGCTGAATTTGCTTCTTACTACAAGGATTGTATCTTTTCCCCCAAATTCTTTGTGGCCTTCCAAAAAGGGAACTTTTTTTTACCCGGGTTTTAACCTGTTTCCCCCCAGGCATATAACTAGCTGAAGGAATGATGAATCTTTCTTGCTGCAGAGGGCAGCAAAACTAGTGTCCTTTTATCATCCATGGTTGTGAACCACTAGCCTCAATGTGGCTTCCAAAAAGGGTGCCCAACCTTCCTCCACTATGGTATGCTAGTGCCATCTTGCACAGGATTCCTGTCCTCGAAGGCCCGGCTATAAAGGCTTGGGGTCAGTTACACTTTCTATGCCTATGGAATTTAGCCTTCACACTAAAAAATGCCCTTGATTCCTAAAAATTTTCTGGCAAGCAAGCTTTGCCCAACGACTGACACTTTTTTTTAAATTTTTTCAAGTGAGCACGGCGAGAGGTATTAACCCCCCGTCCATTCATACTTTCTCCTGCACCTAACCTAAACATTAACTTAGTCCGCTGTTTACCCTCCATACCTTAAAAGTTTCTCACTACAAAATTTAAGCTTACAGCATGTAGGGAAAGATAAATGAAGACTATTACTAAATACATTACTTTGCTGATTTTGCTTTGGTCAGGAGATATAGAAGATTTTATCTTTTCTTACAGCCAACAAGTTTCTCTGGTTATGACCACCTCTCCCCGCCCTCCTTCTCATCTTTCATTGCTTTAAGCTGCTGTCACTCTAAAGAGTCTTATCTATAGCAATACAAAATGTAAAAGGCTGTGCACATCTAATAAACTTTAAACGAAGCATATTGCCACTAAAGCAATGACAACATCAATACATAAATCATGGGACACTAAAGACTAATAAAACCCCAAGTTTTATAGGAATAAGGAAATGCTTTACAGCTAAGGAAAATATGAAAAACCTGGGACTCTTAAATTTTCAGTTTTGATCAAAGATTGATTAACCACCTCCCAACACCAAGGGGTTCCCCGAGCAGTGGGGGTCCCTACACAAAAAAATTTTCCTTACTAGGATTTTCCCTTCAGCTGCCACTTTCCCCCAAATGATGGAACCTGCAAATTTATTAACCTGACATATTTTAAAAGAGGTGGTTGAGTGCAGCAAGCAAAGAAATTTCCATCTCCCAAATAGACTACAAAAAATAAAAAAGGGTTGCACACTAATATATACTTTAAAACGTAAACATAGGTCACACTGAAAGGGAAGACATAAAATCTAAACATAAATCGGGGACACAAAAGACAATAAAAAACCCCAAGTTATATAGGAAAAGGAAAAGCTTTACATAAGGAAAAAAAAAAGAAAAACCTTGGGGCTCTTAGTTTTCAAAATTTTATCAAAGATTTTATTAAGCTCACCTCCCAACAGCAATGGGTTCCCAACAGGGAGTCCCACACTAAAACAGTTACCTTACTAGGGTCCCCTTCAGACGCCACTTCCCCAGGGGATAGGAAAACCTGCAAATTTAGTTAACCTGCACATAAATTAAATGAGGGTTTAGTGCAGCAAGCCAATGAGATTTCCATCCCCAAAAAGACACAAAAAGTAAAAGGCTGTGCACTCTAATAATACTTTGAAAACTTAAGCATAGGTCACACTGAAAGGCAATGACAAACATCTAAAACATAAATCAGTGGGACACTAAAGACAAGTAAAAAACCCTCAAATTATATAGGAAATAGGAAAGCTTTACACAAGGGAAAAAATGAAAACCTGGGACTCCCCATTTACATATTTGATCAAAGATTGTATTAAGCCACCTCCCAACACGTCAAGGGGTTTCCCAAACAGGGTGAGTCCCTACAACTAAAACATTTTCCTACTAGAGCCATTTAGACTGACTTACCCCAGGATGATAGGAACCTGCAATTGAGTTTAACCTGCACAATTTAAAAAGGGGTTGAGGCAGCAACCAATGAGATTGCCATTCCCCAAATAACTACAAAATGTAAAAGGCTTGCAATCTAAATATACTTTGAAAAAGTAACAAGGGGCACACTGAAAAAGGGAAAGACCTACATTAATTTCATAAATCAGTGGGGACACTAAAGACTAAGTAAAACCTCAAGTTTAAAGAATATAGGAAATCCTTTCACTAAGGAAAAAAATTTAAAAAACCGGGGGAAAACCCCCTTTCTAAAAGTCCAGGTTTTTCAATTTTCCTTTCTGTAAACATTTCCCAATTCCTATAAACTTGAGGTTTTACTTTTCTTTTTGGCCACTGATTTTTATTAATGTATGTCATTGCCTTCAGGTGCACCATGCTTTCGTTTTCAAAAATAATTTGATTGCACAGCCTTTTAAAAATTTTGATCTATTTTGGGGATTGGGGAATCTCTTGCTTCTGGGCCCACCACCCATTTTAAAAATGTGCAGGGTTAACCAATTGCAGGTTCCTATCCTCCTGGGGAAGTGCAGTCTGAATGGACTCCTATAAGGTAACATGTTTTTGTGAGGGACTCCCTGCTCTGGAACCCCTGACATGTTGGAGGGGAGTTTAAACAATCTTTAAACAAAACTGAAAAAAGAGTCCCGTTTTCATATTTTTTCCCTTTGCTTAAAGCATTTCCATATTTCCCAAAAAACTTGAGGTTTTTTTAGTCTTTAGTGTGCCCTATTTTTGTATTAGATTATTTTCTATAGCAAAGACTTTTTTTACTTAAAGGGTTGGCCACTACCAGGAATTTTTTTATACAAAGATGTTTTCAAAAACAAGTCACCCTTTCAATATATTCCCTTAACAGTGTCCTCCTATTCCCAGATATCCCCCCCTTGATGGGATGCATCAGCTCCTCAGGTCGTTAAGCTACAGGGCCGTTCTTTTGGTCGTGTTTCTCTCCAATGAGGGAACGCTGGTCACAAATTTCAGACCCGTGCCTCAGCGGCTCGTTCTGCATCCAGAAAAAACCGTAAACACTTTTTTAAAAAAAGAAAGTGACAAAACAGGACTGAGGATGAGGGAAATGAAGGGGAAACCCTTTAAAATAAATGAAACTTTCACCACTTAACTCGTAGCTTTGATGGGTACACTTAATAAGTCTCCTGCAGTCATGTCAGTGTAACAGGAATACATAGAAATACAAGCTTTTATGTCAAACACTGAAAATAACCCACCCACAGTCTATCGGGAAAGGTAACAAAAGCTAGCGTGGTTCCTTTAAATTCTACAAAGGCTGCATTATTTCTAAACCTTCCGTTGTATCCACTAAACCAGAAAACTAAGTTATCTCTCCTGCTAATTCTATGATGTTACTTGGCACTCGTATCCCCAACTTTTTTCTCTGACCAAACCATTTTTTATATTTGTTTTTTGTAGGACAATGTTAATGCAAAGTCTTAATCCTGATCACGCCCCAAACAATAAAAAAATGGGGATGGAGCGGGGAAAAAGGGAGGTTTTTTTGGAAACTCCAGATGGATTTGATCTATGTAGTTTCACTGGAAGTCCTTCAAAGAGGGGAGGCTGACCTCTTGTCTACATGTGGGAGCAAGATCTGTACTGGCCCAGACTGGAGATGACATACATGACATTACTGGAATATTGCTGATTAGTCGGCATTATATGTCAAAAACATTCTCAGAGTGATTCTTTATTGAGTCCACTAATTTTTACAAAATCCCAAACTCCTTACTGATAATCTAAATTGGTAATGGAAAAATTTTAAAACCACAATGGAAAACTACAGAGCTCTAAAGGGGTACAGTTTGTCAAAAACAAACAAACAATTTTTTGCTGCGATAAAAACACCGCACAGTGACATCACCACCCCAGCATGCCTATGGCTCTATTTCACAGAATATAGTTTTTTATCCTACATCCCGACAGAAGACAATTTGGCAAACAAAAATTTTGTCCCTTTTTCAATAATGTCCCCAAACAAACGCCTACTGCAGTTTTTTCTTGCGGGGGGCTTCCAACCTGGGGTTCCAAAAAAAAACTCCAGTCTCTTCAAAAACTTTTTTTTAATTCTTTTTACTTGATGCTGAACAATTAAAGTGCCACCATCTCTGCAGTGGATCTGGTCTTCACCTCCTGATAACAAGGCTTTTGGTTGCAGGGGGATTTTTGGGATGTTTTCAGAGGGTCAAGTTGCAGTTTAAATGAAGGTCTGGGGTCGGGGTTCTTTTTAACACACTCACTAATTGACCGACAATTAGGACACGGTGAGGGTGTAAACTAGGGGCTTGGTGCATTTTCTGACAAGGGGACAAAACTTTTGTCTTTCCAAAAACTGACCTTTCTGTGTTCCTTAAATGATCAATATTTCAGCAGTGAAGCAAATTTATTTTTGTCAACAAAACCTCATTTTCGAGGGTTTCAGCTTTCATATGAGTCATCCCTAAAACCCATGGATGAATTTTAAGTCAGGTTTTAAGCTTTGGTTTCCACAACTTGGATAAGCAACAGAACTTCTGTTAGGGACTGTAGGGAGGCTTCTGTCCATAAGTAAGAGATAAGAACTACTGTAGCTCTGAAAGAAAGCAAAATCAGAACAGCAATGTATTTGGTAACAGTGCTTATTTATCTTTGCTTACATGTTTAAAGCTAATCATTGTGCTGAAAATACACCTTTAATGCCAGACCAAGCTTTAATGCCAGACCAAGCTTTATATATTAATGGTGGGCAAATGGGGAAATAGATAGATAGCTTATAATGTGCCATCCTATACTAAATAGTTTGTTGAGAAGTGTGCAAATAATCGAATGCCTCCATCTGATGACTCCTAGGAGGCTGCTACTGCTGCTGCTGCTAAGAGAAATGTGCTGTGTATCGACAATCTGTCACGGACTGTTGCAGTTACTGATTACTTTTAAATCATTCCTGTCTTACACACCTTACTCAGCTTTTCCTTTCTCTAGCTAAACACATCTTCAGTACATTTAAAAAAGATAGCCAGCTTTGTTAGAGCTCATGCCCTTTGGTTGTGAAACGGCAAACAGTATTATTAACTTTCATGTTCCCATACAGTTTCAAATAAGATTTGCAGCAGTTAGCTTTATTAACTGATTTATCATTTTTGCAAAAGGATAGAGAAAATTACTTTAAATAATGTTAATGTTAATAATGTCAATTAACCAAGTGCCAGTGCCATGTGCCGGAAAATAGCCACAGTTCTTGCCAACATTTCCATCTGGGTTAATGTTCAACCAGATGCCTTTCTCCTCCTACTCTTTCCTATATTCCCCACTGGCTATGTTCCTGTGCATTTAAGTTGCTATTTTCTGTTGAGACTGATCTTGATCTCAGCCGTGTTCCTAACCACAAACCTGCCTGCATCTGACTCCTGGTTATTTCCTGACTATGCTCCTACCTAACACGTTCGAAATACGCTTGATACTTGTAATGCTACTCCTGGTCCTGAAATAGTGGGTCATGATGTTCCCTGGCTCTAAATGACTTATTCTTCCTAGCTACCAGCATGGTTTCTGAAAAAGGAATATGCCTATTGGTATCCTTGCCTCACATTTCAATAAACCTCCTACTGTGGAATTGCTATAGCACATGCAATTGGGCCATACTTCTCTATCACCTAAATGACTTTAAGGCTATTCCTATTGCAGTCAAAAAGGCCATCTTTGCTCCAGTTGTTCAGTTTGTCCTGAGAAGCTTGAAAAGCACAGGGAGATCATCTTAGGTCTAATGTTTTTCTTTCTCTGATTTATATTTGCTGGTTTCTGACACTTTTCTAGACTTCTGCCATCTCGGTCAGTCCAGAGGGTCTCTTTGGCTCTGGGATCACAATTCTTGATAAGGTACTCAGACACAGGGCTGTCTTTTAACTCTGGCCTCAGCCAGCTTTATTCTTCCAGCTGGTTAAAGTACAGAAAACAGAAACAAAGTATATACAAAATCCTTGGCCATTTGGCCAATAGCTAAACACACAGAGTCCCTCTCTAACAGTGGTCTTGCCCTACTGCTCAGCACCATAATAGAATTGCTCACACCAGTCTTTGTCAGTACAGGCTTACCTAAGACCTGCAGGCAAAACCTCCTCCTCTGCTCAAGCATTGCTTCCCAAATTCAGGTAGCCAACCACACTCCCCTGGTGTCTGGAGCAAGAGGCTTTAACAGGCCTCGAAAGACCTGGTAAAGCCTGACCTGGAATGTGGGAATGGCCTCCCACTCAACACTACAGCCGTTTTGAAAAAGCTAGCCCGTATTAGCTGCATTGCAGCTATTCTAATGACAACAAGCATCAGTAACCTAGGGTTACTGACCCCAAACTTCCCCACTGAAACCAGGCACCTCTATGGCACATACCTTGCAGGTTTCCTGCTATATGCCACCCTAGTTGCAGAGACTAGATGCAACCACACGTTAGTTTGCTCCTGCCACAGTAGATATACCTAATAACACGAAGCTGGGCAAGACCATGATTTTCCAGGTGCCACTCACACATAATAGTTTTTAACCTGGATTATACATTAGAACAAGCATTAAAGCCCTACTTGCTTTCAGTTATAAGTAATGGTAGGAGCGTAGCCTTTTCTTATAGCCTATTATTTTTTAATTTTTGGTCATGGGTGTATATATCATGCTAGCAGTTGTTGTCGCAATAAACCCGCGACTTAGTCCTCGTTGTGCCGGTTTCCGAATTAATATCAGCATGATGTACACCCACAACAAAAAATAAACAAATAATAGGAAATAGGAAAAGATATGGAACTCAGAAGCTGTGAGGACCTACCGCCTTCACCCTTATGTGGCCAAAGATTCATAGCCCGAGAACAAGGACCAAACTACCACAACAGAAGGCTATGTTGCCCCAACAGAAAAGCTAGCTCTAATCCAGTGTTAAAGGGGTTGTCCACTTCCAAAAAAAAATAAAAATGCTCCTGAGGACTGTTTAAAAAAAAAACAAAACCCTATCTTATCTGTCGTCACTCTCGTACGTCTGAATGAGCACTTCAGCCAATGAGCAGCTGCAGTGGTCATGTGCCTCTGATTTACGTCAACATTCGGAAGTACAATAATGACAACACAATATCGGAGAGAAGTACAATAATGACAACAGAATATTGGAGGGAAGTACAATAATGACAACAGAATATCGGAGAGAAGCGGCACTGGAATCAGAGAGCGGAGGAAGGTAAATGTAGGAGCATTATATTTTATTTTTTTTTAGGAAGTTGACAACTCCTTTAAAAAGAGCCTCAGGTGGTGATGGGCACTCATTGTGTTACTGTTAATGGAAAAAGGGTGGAAATGGAAGAGCAATGGATAATGGAAATTAGAGCTTAGAGACATTTAGGAGGGAGAAGAGTATAAACAGTAATTCATTGTTCACTCACTGCTAATGCAGGTGGGCTCATTATTACACTCCTGATTTGCACCTTAAGGCCGTGTTCACACAGCTTATTCCAGTGCGGAATTGTGCTGCCGTATTGAGCCACAGAATCCGCCATAGAATACGGGCGGGAACGGGGCTGGGGCCCGTAGCGCGGCGGGGGTGCCGGGCTTTCCCGCCCCATAGACAATGCCAATGTTTACGGCGCGTCCGCGCCCTTTAAAAATGTGCAATGTCACTTCTCCCCCCGCGGCATAGATTTGCCGAGCGTGGAGGAGCGGACGGAATCCCACTGTTCTTCTAAGAGAGCAGTGGATTACCGTAAATGACTCCGACTGATTGGGCGCCGATATGTGAAGCGCCAATGCCGGCGCGGAATACGGCGCCAATCCGTCGGCAAATAAGCCGTGTGAAACGGGCCCTTAAAATACATTGTATTTTTGCTTACAACAGTTGAAGCTATGAGTTACTCTAAGTTTTTGTTTGGAATAATAACAGAAAAATAGACATTATTTACTGAAAGAACACAAAAGGCCTTACTTAAGCGCAATGGTGCTGATTGAAACTAAGCACCAGTATGAGGCAACACAGGCCCCTGTGCTATTTGGGAAAGATATAACAGGTGCAGGATGGTAGCTTGTGTGAAAATATTCATGGCCACAGACATTAACTAATAACTCATATTTTATATTTTTCCAGATATGATCAATTTTTGGCCAAAAGTTTGGGGAGTCAGAGCGTGTCTGTTTGGTGTGTTGTACACCAACAAAGTGCTGGCAACCTGCCCAATCGAATAGTAAGTGGGATAATAGCAGCAGCCAGCATGTGGTGGGGTCACCACACGTAAATGCAATAAATGGCAGAATAGATACAGACATCCACTAGCTACCATGTTTGACTATATTTAAATTTTAATGGATGTCTAGTAAAGCTGGAATTAATACTCTTACAAAAAATTAGGATTCCCATCTCGGAGTTGCTGGATGTCGCATATATTCTACGTTTATCGATAACCAGGAGAAATGTAAGCTTCACATCCTCTTATCCATTGCAACCCAAGTCCAGATCCATACAGGTGATTGGAACAAACACAAGCATTTTTCAATATCGCATTACTGGTACCCTTTGAATTGCCTTATCTATTGTAATTATAATACCAGCAACCACCCCCTCCATAGAAGGCGAGAGAGGTGGGTTGTCCTTATCGGTATTTTTTGCTTTGTGTCAGATCTCCACATATTTATACGTGTTTTTTCTGGCATACTGGTTGTGAAAAGGTATCATACAATGGGTGAGATTCTCATCATTCAGTTAGCTCCGTCTATGTGGGAGGGTGCGGGTGCGCTTCTGCTCAGCATTACCTGCACCTGTATAATCTTTTCCCAATAGCAACAGTGGCCTTGTGTAGCCTCCTACTAGTTCATTCATAATTCAGCCATTGAGCTATAAGTATGCCATGGTTATGTTTTTGGAAATAAACAAGAATAAAGAAAGAAAGATTGTATGTAGAAAAATCCTTTTGTTAGATTGTGAACTATCACGTGTAGGCAAGACATGGTTAGTGATTTTAAACTAATAGAATGGTTGACCACTTTATTATGACAGCGATCAACACTTAATATGAGTGGAGCAAAATGCACAGCACCTGCACATTATCCATTAGACAGTCTTTATTACCTCCACAAGAGTAATTATACAAATGGTATCTTTGTCCTAAAAAGGTACGCTCCAAAATTCATAGAGGAATAAAGTCAAGACAGCGACAAAGCACTGTCATAATCCCTCTCTATGAACAGTGGTCTGTCCCCAAAACAGAGATAAACCCATGGGTCAATTAAATAGCGAAGTATATGAACAAGAGGATCCAATGTCCTCAACACAGACATAGAAAAATGAAGGAATTCTTGTACAGCCACTTTGGCATCCTCCGAAAATTGAAATTTAACCACGAATGTTATACAAAGGATGTCCCAAACCTGAATCATGGCCTTTGACCAATGGTTTTCCAGGAAGGTAAATTATAATTTCCATCTCGTGTGATTAATGGGACCATTATACTACAATAATGTACATTTAAAGTGAGGATTTCTGCACGAGGCATGGGTAAGTGCGCCGCCAGCATAGTAAATACAGAACATCTCACTAAAAGATACTCATGCAGTCCTCATAACACAGTAGAGAGCTACGAGAGTAATTCATTCTGAGCGTAGCTCTAGGCTGTAAACTGAAACTCACACCATATAAACCCACTATTCCCCTACTGATTCCGCTCTGCAAATGTCCTGGCTAAACTGCAATTTGCAGAAAAGAGACTGAGTGTGATAAATTCATCATTATCCAGACGCTATAAAGAAGAGACGAGAACAACGCACGAAATACAGCCCTACCAAAACTATTGCTATCTTCAGACGAAAACAGAGCGCATCAAAACAGACACCAGTAGATTGCACCCAATGACATCCTGCCATCTGGCTGCCAAGAACCGTATAAAATAAACAAATTGTGTCCTGACACTTGGCGAATAACGTACAGTATGCTGCAACAGTATACAGATTAAACTTACAGGTTGTTTTATGAGAAAAAAGAGAGAACCGAGAGAGTCCGTTGTCGAGGAAATACAGAAATAGTGTGAATATAATATAGTGTTCTGGAAAAGCTGCCAATAAAAAGGGAGGTGTTTTGCCCCAGGACTAACAGGAAGAGTCTAATATAAAAAAAGATGTTTCCTTATTCTAGTACCTGGAAGATTGACTATTACTTATTAACAATGCATACTCAAGAACAAAGGACACAGTTGTCATAGAAGAAATAAAATCACCTTTAGAAATATTAACCTGAGGATAATGGTTAGGTGACATCAGTTTACTACAGGATACTTAAGTTATTAGTATGCATAAAAGATGCACCCCATGCAGAAGTGAAGCTAACAGACAGCCATATCATATATCAATCACACAAACAACCCCATTTACAGGCTAAACTGCCACATTATTCTTTTAAGTCTTTGGTCATCTCGTGCATTCTTTAACATAAGTATTGGCATTTCATATATACTGACCGCTCTGTCCCAAGATTCTGTTGGGTGCTGACAATTCATGGTGGCAGGGAAGCGGTAACCTCTTTTGTTACGGAGTTAAAGGGAGTGTGTCTCACTCCCTCAGCAGAGCAGTGAATGGGTATGCTTCAGCACAAGTCAGTGGTGTGTTCTCACGCAGCCATGAGAAAGCCAATCTTATATTGACCATGGGAATTAATCACAAAGACAGCAAGAAAAAAAAAAAAGAAAAAAACCCTGACTCTCAGCATAATAAAACCAGCTGGAGAAAAAAGGCGGATTTGAGGAAGCTGACTGGTGTATGTAAGGAAGAAATGGAAGGAAGCGATAAAGGGTGATTACATGTGAACTGTATGGGCAGTTGAGGAATCAGGAGAGCAAGGGAAAAAAATTTAGAATTTAAAGAAGATGTAGAAAGTAAGAATGGAAGGAGAGCGTTAAAAGAGAGTGATTTAATAGAACATGTAATAGCAGTCGTTGGTCATGAGAGCAGAATAAGATAAATGGATGTAAGGAAGGCAGAAGGAAGGAGAGCGTTAAAGGAGTGATTTAATGGAACATGGATAGCAGTTGAGGATCAGGAGAGCAAGAGTAAGATAAGTGTTGACAAAAATGTCCATCAACAAACTAGTTAACTAGGTGGCGCTCCTATAAGCATGTGCTGCTGAAGGGACCGAAGGAAAAACAGGCTTTTGTTAAAAATCAATGCTTCATCCTTATGACCCACCAGCAGCCAACCACTATAGTAAAAACCTCAAGAGAGGGTCCTTATGTCTGAAAAAATCCTGAAAGGGCTACCCCCAGTGCCAAAATTCAAATTTTAAACCCATGATCGTTGCCAGAGTTAAGTGTGGGTACCGTAAGACACACTACTAATTAAATTCCGAGAAAATAGGAATTTTAGGTTAGGTTGCAAATATGCGATAGAATGACACTGACCTTAAAACACTGTGGATTCCTTAAGACCAGACTAGATTTTTTGCCTTATCACCTCTTAACCCCTCAACCGAAAGCCTGAAAAGTATTCTAAAGGGGTTGTACTCGCTACATAGGATTGCTTTTTAATGTTAAGAAGATCGTTGAAAAAACAAGTCACTTTACAATAGTAGTCCATTAACAGTGTCCTACCTATCGAGATATCCCCTCTTGTAGGGGCTGCATCAAGATCCTCAGGTCGCTACAGACCTGTTCAATCTCTCATTGAAAGGCTGCCAGCACTGGTTGCTAATAGCTTACATACCCTGGCTTCTACTCAGCCATAAGTAAGAAGCCAGTAACCACTCCCCTATTCAAAATAAATCAAGAAAACAGGACTGAGGTAAAAGATGAATCAATGTAGTGAGATAACCCCTTTAATGACCAGCACATTTAGGGCGACGTATGAAGCTCGCCACATCGGGGCGCGTGTTTTTGCCAGTTTTCCGGCGAAATTTGCGCCTCATTTATGTCGACGCTGGGGCGTGCTCATACATGATGTGTGTAAAGTCCGCCGCGCTACGTCGGTATGTGAGGCGCAGTGCGAACTATAGACGCAGTGCGGACTGCGCCTAAGATTCGCCGCCCGAGGTATAGCACTCCATACTCATACTCATAAGAAGCCAAAGCATTCAGGCTCGGAAAAAACGCCACGTTTTTGAACCATGCTGTTGATTTAAATTGTTTATGTAAACAAGTCTTCCAATAAAGATGCGTTTATAGAAAATCTAAGTTGGATCCTCTGTGCGCAGGTGCTGGAAAACTTTCTCTAATTTTCCGTGTATTCCGTTTGGAGCAACTACGGCCGGTTGCCATTTCCTGGACAACTGCTCTTGAAGAGGAGGGTGCGGACCTGGGCTATAACCTGCAAAACCTAATTGTGAGCGTTTCCTCGTTTTTCTTTTTGTTGTTAGTGCACTCATACATGCCATGTAAAGTCCGCCACACCTCGCCAGTGTGTGGGGCGCAGTGCGGGGACTTAGGCGCAGTGCGGGGCTGCGCCTAATATTTGCTGTCCGAGGAGGTGCGCTCATACAACGGTGAAGAAGTTCAACCGCGCCGTCAGTGCGGACCTGCGTCGAAACATGTTTACCCGAATTCGAGACAGGCTGGAAAAGAAAACAGCGAGAACTCATTAAAGTGTCTAAGGCGATAAGGAATCAAAAAATCGCCTTTATGAGTTGTAAAACATTCTCTGAAAAAGAGCTCAAACCTAATAAAAAAATCAAAAATAAAATCATTTTCAAAAAACAAAACGGCGCAACATGGGGGTTTTTGGATATTGAAAATTGGGGGAAATCGTAATTAAAATCGTAACTATTCTCTTTGGGTCCAGAAACCAGCCAATCAAATGGGGCGACGGGAACCCATTATAACCATGGAAAATATTGCCCCAAATCAAATCAAATGGGGGAACAGTTCAAAATACTAAAAACAGAAAAACATTGGTTACAAGGGGGCGGGCAACCGGGTCAATCAGAATACATGACGGGGACCCATTATAACCCAATTCTTTTAAAACGAAATTCCCTTTTAAACCCGGAGGGCGACAAACCGTTGTTATGATTTTATTTATGTTTTTATAGAATTCACTTTTTTCAGAAAAATTTTTTACACCTAAAAAAAAAATTTTTTAATCATACCCATGCCCGAGGGCGCGAACCAATTTCATTGCCCCAATCCCCATTACAAAAAGGGGAAAAAGTACTCGCGCCCCCTGTTTGCCGGGTTAGCCAACCCCCCTACCAGCCAATCACTCTTTTCCATTTTACGTATTTAAACTGTCCCCTTTGAATTGATTGTCAATTTTTCTCCATAGTTTAAAATTTCCCCCTGTCCTCCTATTCTGATGCCGGGATGCAACCCCCCTACTCAAACCCTCAGCTCTTTTCCCGCCTTTTTACTGTATTTTGAACTTCCTCCTTTTTATTTTTTATTGGGCCAACTTTCCCATATTATAATGGGGCCCCGTTCTCCTATCAAATTGCTGTTTCTGCCGACCAAAAAACATTACAGAAAATTTTTTTACTTTTCCCAAATTTCCAAAACCTTTTTCCTGATGTAGCCCGTTCTAGATTTTTTGGGAAAGTGATTTTTTTTTTCTTTTTTTTTTTTAAAAATTTGACCTTTTTTTTAAATGTTTTACACCTAAAAAAGGGGATTTTTTTTTTTAAACATACTCCGGGCCCCACAGCGAGTGCTAGATTTCTGTTTCATCTTTTATATGTTTTCCCCCAGTTTCTTTCTCGTTCACTTCCCTCCCCCCACATTTAACCAAATCAAATAGTCGCCCGTAGCTGGGGAGCCTCAATGCGCCTCACTTTGCCGACCCGATCGTACATGCCTCGAGTTTTCGAGCACCCGCCCCGCCCGGAACCCTAAACACCGCGCCCATTGCACCCCCTTCATGCAGGCACACAAAGTGGGAAACCTGCGCCTAACTCGCACCCTGTTCCGACAATTCGGGGCCGGGGAGGTCAAACCCAGAAAACAGCGTAAATACTTTCATACATGTCCCCCTTATTTTTTACCTCTTTCTTCAAAAATTTTAAATTTTTTATTTTTTTTAATGACCATTTTTGAGGGCCCTTTTTTTTCAAACAATCGACTTTTGGGGGAAAAGTTTTAATTCACTTTTAAAAATACAAATTTTTAAAATTCTTTTTTAAATTTCCCTTTTTTTTTTTTTTTTACATTTTGTTTTACACATTCACATTCACAGTTAATAATTTTAAAATTAAATTTAAATACAGATTATCAGGGCCCTTTGGAAACCCTAATATTGTAGGTTTTTTTTTTTGGTAAATGTATGCACAATTTTTTTTTTTTTTCTACACTATTTTTTGTTTTTACTTTTTTTTTTTAAAACCAATGAAAGGGAAAAGTTTTTCTTTTTTTTTTTTCACTTTGAATGTATTTGCATAAATTATATTCCAATACTTTTTAAACCGTTAATTTTTACACAGGCGCACAGAGCAGCACACAGTCTGGGCCCGATCTTGGCTCTTTCACAGACACCCCGAGGGTCCTAGTCCCCAGGGCTGATGTGCACATTCCCCCTCTCGTGGGGTCCCAGGAGCCCCATCACCCAACAGAGCAGGTAAAAAGCCCTTTGTTTATGCGGGGCACAACCAGGGCAATCAAAGATTAAATGCCGAGGAGCAAGGTTTCCCCCCACTCCCCATGCTTGCAGAACTGCGGGAAAAACCCTGTGAAGACAGCTCTGTTCCACACTCTGCGATCCGGTGTCGCAAACCCCCATGTCTGCAGCGCAGACGAACGACCTGCCCGTCCAACATTAGAAGTCAACGGGCGGTCGTTAAAGGGTTGAACCGCCCAGATGGATTTTAAAATTCGGAGATTAAGGAGAGGTAACTTAATTCCTAAAGGAGCCGGGGTGGGAAACTTCACAGAGAATCCTAATTTAAGAACAATAAAAAACAGAAAAAGCATTTTAATTTTCCAGCCCCCAGTTACCAAAAAGGGCAAAAAACCTTTTTTTTTTAAAATAAAATACGGGTGCTTTTTTATTGGAAGAAGGGTTTTTGGGCCCCCAAGGCTGCGGGCCCGGTCACTGCTCCCGCGCACCCCCTGTAGCTCTCCCGACAGCAGCACCATTTAACAAGTTTGGAGACTTTTTTGTCTTAAAAAAAATTCCATATGTCCTAAACAGTTCACAGGGGCAGAAATACCCCAGTGGTTGGAATGTAAGTAGAAAAAACTATTCTGCACCAACCGCGCCACGTCTCCCCGATCTTCTGTTATCATTTTTCTACTTCCAAACGGGAATGACACCGTTGTAGCCACTGATTGGCTGCACTGTTCAGGTGCCACACATTTGTATTTATTCATACAGGTATGCATAATGACTATGTATAGATGTGATTAACAAGCATATAATCATAATGCAAAATAATAATTGTCGTATATTACAAAGCATTCAGTTTATTTTTTAAATCTGTAAGTGCAAAATCCAATGTATAGATCAATAGCTACACACAAAATGCAAGAACACCAATAATTAAATCTCATTTGACTGTTTCATTTTAATTTTTCAGGAGAATTTCAAAAAATTTCATAGACAATTCTGATTAAAATAAAAAAATTCACTGCAATTTTATGGACAATAATAAAGGAACAATTGCAAACTTTCATGGCTTATAAGAAGATAAAATGTCAGATACTGTGCAGCAAACAAGAAAAATTTCCCCTCAACACTCCAAGCTGTTCACACATGAACAAGATTGTTAGGAAGGGAATGCTGAGCTAGCAATTCTTTGCAGCCTCAAAAATTGTAAATGATAATTGTAAATTAGAGAAAAATAGCAGTACTGACATTCAGACTGGCAGCTGCCTATCTATGCAAAACTGTAACCTTTTCACCTGCCCCTGTGGGAGGACCCCAACTTTCAAATTAATTGGCTCCAAGCACATTGAAGTTGAAACCATCACGTAAAAACTGGAATTGGTTTGAATCCCAAAATGTCACTCAACTTAATAAAAAAAAAGATGAAAATAAGCAAAAAATACAATAAAGCAAGCCCTTACAATAACTAAAAACGGCTGCTGGTAGCGGGGAAATCACTTTCTTATGGGGTTTAAAGCTTCTTCGGGTCATGAAACTTTATAAAAATGTACCAGAAAAAAAAAAAAGGGGCCCCCACCTGGGGCCCGTAGGAGCTGCTTATCCCCTTTTAATTAAAGGCACACAGAAAAATGAATACGCACTGTACTGTAGAGAGGTGCTAATAGACCATCAATCACTGCATGCACGTGACTAATACAAATGTTTTACTAGTAAAATGTTCATGATAATCTTCTGGATCAGTGTATGGGGCATTGTCCTAAGGGACTACCATATTTACTCCTTTGCAATAAACATATATAGACTTCCTGTCTTACCACTTTCTACATAGATCCTTATATAAACTTTCCCATTATAGATATTTATGACATGTCCACTGGATATGCCATAAATGTTTCATAGGTGCTGGTCCCATGTTTGCATTGCAGATTCAGTTTTTTCCATAGACACAAACACCTTTCTATTCATCCCGAACTTGGGGAGGCTTGACGGCCAAAGGGAAAAAGTAAACACCTTTTTTCTCCCGAACAGCAAGACCTGGAGTTAAACTGCATATACATCCTTGGGAGAGGCTAAAAGACAGAGAGAAAGAGGGAAAAAGCAAGAGACATAGTATTAGAAACATGGTGGGTCCCAGAATCAACTACACTGGTTGGCCCCCAGAATAAAATCTCACAGTCTGACATGTGGGCACCTCATTAATCAGTACATATTGGCGAACCCCGTCTGGAAAAAAGAGGGTCCCCCGTCCACATCCATGATTATCAGACACTTATGTCATATCCTGTGGACATACCATAAAAGTCTATGGAGAACAATACACTTTCACTCTGCTTGATTGATTTTTGGTGATAACTTTAAATATTTTTTTTAAACTTTTGAATTTTTCCATTTTTATTAATATAGTTGCTGGCAGTGGCATAGCACAGGGTTGGCGGGGGAAGGCAGTCCATTGTGTGCGGGTGGTCTGTCAGCAGCAGAAGTGGTTGATTTTTTATGCATGT
>JAODAL010067991.1:0-17031 GCA_025379985.1 Phyllomedusa bahiana
CAGGGGGTTCTTTGCGACCAGAGCTCTTTTTTGCACATGCAAATCTTCCACGCACGCAAACAAAGGGGCAAAAAAAGGGGTGGAGGGGGTTTGACAGGAGGGGCGGGTTTGAGGCAGCAGAGGGGCAATGCTTCCCCCCGGGGATGATTCACCGTTTCCCCAATCCGGGGAGGGGTTTGTGAAGCTGAAACCAGGGAACCCGAGCAGACGGAGCAATGAAACTTGGGGGGACAAAAGAAAATCTCTTCCGGGTGGGAATTCCAATTCGAAGACACGGGCGGGGAAACGGAACTGGACACCCCTTCAGGATCTCCCTTTGAGGATGAAAAACTAAGGCTTTTAATGGGAACAGCACTAAACTTCTCCATAAAAAAGGAGGGATAAATCCCACAGGAGCCAAAAACCACACGCGGGAACTTGGGGGCAGACCAAAAAAAAATTATAGGGGAGTGGCAGATGAAGAGCAACACCACCACTCGGGGGTCACCTCACCTACAAAAACAAAGCACTTGGGAATCACAGGTGTACCCGGGGAGGGACTGGGCACCCCCTTTCAGAAAAAAGTCAGGCACCACCACAGTAGGGGCAAAATTTTTACTGCGTCGACGGGTGCGTTTCTTTTTGGGGGAAGAGAGGCTTTGACCCCCATAGGCTCTTTTGGGGTGAACCAGGGCCGGGGCGGGGCAGTCGGAGCCCAAAATAAAAAGGTGTGGAGGCTGGCGAGGAGGGGAGGACACATTTTTTTCCAAAAGCTCTAGCTCCCCTCCCAAAACGGATTCGACCGAGTACCAAACGAGAGGTGTCCGGGGTGGTAGTAGATCCGACTAGCCAACTCTTCCCCCAATTTTATCCATTGAGCCCCCCCAAAGGCGAAACAAGGGGCCCCCTTTGTTCCGGGCAAGCTTGGGGGCCAGGGTAACGGAACTGTACGGCATACTGGCCCCACAGTAGAATCGCCCTGACGGGAACCGTAGCGACGATGAAACAGAAAATGGTGTTGCGCTCAGGGTATGCTCATAAGTTTTTTCTGAAGGCACTCAGGAACATCCAGGAGGTCCCCTGTACAGCGATCCCCTTTCTCCCAAGAGGTGATGACCCCAGGACGAAGGTCTTTCACCTGAATAGCAGGGCTGAAGATGAAAAGCCACCATGCGACGTCAGATGGAAACTGATTGAGGCCAGGGGACCCTCAAAGGGTGACAGACCTGTGTATAGGCCGAGAACGATATAGCCACATGTCCAGGTATGGAAGTAGACTAGGCAAGGTCATGGCAGCAGGAAATAGGCCATCATGTTGTCAACAGTGATAAATGGTGCAAATAGACGTATAGAGAATAGCAGCAATGTAGCAGCCCAGGGGGCGAGCGCTAGAGCTAATAACAACAAACTGAACCTGACAACATGGCTAGGGGCAAGTAAGTCTCCTAAGACAGCAGAGGTCACACATGTCGATGGCAGGACCAAGGAGCACATCTCTAAATAGAGAGATGCAGTGGCCGGGCGCTCTGAGCCCTTAGATGGATCACGTGTGCTGCACGAGGACGCAATGAGCTTGAGGAAGCAGAGGGTGGTGAGGGCTTCAGTCAGGAGTGGCAAGGAGGCCAGAACAGGTGAGTGCAACGGACCAGAGACCCCCGAGGAATGTCGCAGCAGTGGCCGGGACAGGTGTAGAGACACGGGCACGCTGACGGACCGTAGGCTAGGGACATGCAGCGTGAACCGTGACACTGACCCTATACAACACGCTAAATAAGCCTCTGTTGTGCTAGTATGGTATTTCCATACCCAAAGGTCTTAATTAAACTCTCTTGTTGTTTGGGGTAATTTGGAATACAAAGTTACATTGTGTCTGTATTTTATTTTAGGTCCCTATATATGCCTAAATTACATCTGGTGGTTCTGCCGGTATTTCATACACAATGCATAATTTAACTTCTGATTGTGGGGTAATTTGGACTAAAATACGGATGTCTTTTTGTATTTTGTCACCATAAACTCCTAAATTACATCTGGTTTGTTCTATAAGGGTATTTTAATTACCAAGGCATAATTTAACTTCTTGATTTCTGTGGGGTAATTTGGCTAAAATACAGGGTTCTGTATTTGTTGGTTACCAATATATTGCCTAAATTGACTCTATTTTTTTCTGTAGTGTATTTAAGACACAAGGCTTAATTTAAACTTCTTGATTGAGGGGTAATTTGGACTAAAATACATTGTGTCCTGTATTTTTGATCCTATATAACCCTAAAATACATCTGATGGTTTCTGTAGCGGTATATCATACACAAGACCTTAATTTAACTTCTTGATTGGAGTAATAAGGACTAAAATAAATTGTGGTCAGTTATTACGTATTTTCCTAATATATAGCCTAAATTACATAGTTGTTTCTGTTCGTTATTTCATATACAAGGCTTAATTAACTTTCTTTGATTTGGGGGTAAATTTGGACCAAATACAGGGTGTCTGTATTTTTTGGTCAATATATGACTAAATTACAGTATGGTGTTCTGTTCTTTAAAATCTCATACACAAAGCTTAAATTAACTTCTTGATTGTAAGTAATTTGGACTAAAAATACAGGGTGTCGTATTTTGGTCCCATTATATGCCCTAAATTACATGCTGTTTGCTGCTGAACATATTTTCAGACACAAAACAGCGCAAGGCATAATTAAATTTTTTTTGACAAAAAGTATGAGTCCAGACATAGAGGTTTGCGAGGGCCCTTCACATGCGACGGCATGGCACAAACATCCTGGACCAGGGACCAGGTCGTAGCAACAGTAAGAGAACGTCGCAGAGCTGGGGTGACGGTCGGTAAATGTCAAACAGCCGTGTCATGGTAGCGGGCCGTCGTGTTTATCAGCAACCCAAGGGTTCTTTTATAGGTTACTAGGTTTTCACTCAACCTTCCTTCCTCCCAGATGACATCTGACAACCCCAGCCAAGAGTCGGTGGAACAGCTCAGAAACACAAACCCTTAGTTGGCAGTGGCCCGACAGAGAGCAGGTCAGCGGCCCTCACCTGTCCTCTACGCCCCCTCCTCTGTCCCGTTTGTTTTCCACTCATCCAGAGATCTACTATGTGGTTTGGGCTCAGCGCCACTATACAGCGAGGACGAACTCTTTGAGGACAGTCAGCAGCTACTTGGCAGCGAAAAGGTGGGCAGACATCCGCTGCTTCTTGCAGTACGCGGGAAAGTAGTGATGTGGAGAGTGGCATGGGAGATTATGTTGCAAGCAGTCAGGCTCTGCATACTGATACCGTTGAGGAGAATAGCAGTGACGGGCAAACAGAAATCGATGACAATGTAGCCGATCACACTTGGGAGCATGGCGAAGCAAGGGCTTCATCATCGTCGGGAGAAGAGGGTGTCAGCTTGCGCGTCAGGCAGCAACGCAGCCAGCAAGTCATTAGTGTGGCCGTGAGTCAGCAGGCTTGCAGCAGTGCGAAGTCGGGAGCCAAACAGCCATGGGGTAGAAAACCCACTTCACAGGTCCAAGAAAGTAGCGGCACAGGGGCTCACCAAGACAGCTGCGGTAGTAGTCACTCAGTGCGGAGCATTGGTGGTAAAATCACCTACTCAGTGGTGTGGCAGTTTTTTTAAGACACCGGAGGAGCCAAACATGTGTATATGTAGAATCTGTGGGCAGAAAGTGAAGCCTGGCCAGGGAGCTAAAGTTGGCACCACTGCCCTGCGTCAACACATGCAGCGTCACTATCCAGTGGCCTGGGAGAAACGTGTCTCAGATGTGGGGGTCCATCATGCCGCAACAACAGCAGGAGCACCCAGTGGCATGTATGCCATTTAAGCTAGTCAAGGCTCCACCACCTCTGCCGAAGGAAGGGTTTTGTCTTTGCCATCATCTCCCGATCCAGATGCTCCTGCTCCACGCCACTCATGGTGCCAGCAGTTGTTCACCGAGGCGATTGCCAAGAGACAGCAGTATGCATCCAACCATCCTAAGGTGCAAAAGCTGACCGTGCTCCTGTTAGTTGTTGTACTGCAGTCCCTTCCTTTCCAAGTGGGGGACTCTGCACCATTCAGAGAACTAATGGCTTGCGCCGAGCCGAGGTGGAGAGTCCCAAGTCGTAATTTCTTTTCGAAAAAGGCAGTACCAGCCCTTCACAAATATGTAGAACAGAAGGTGAGCCAGTCCTTGAGCCTATAGGTGTCTTCCAAGGTGCACGGACGTGTGGAGCTGTAACTACGGTAAGGGACAGTACATGTCCTTTACGGCCCATTGGGTGAATGTGCTTCCTGCCCAGCCACACCAGCAACTTGGACAGGAGACGCCGCTTTCTCCTCCACGTTGTCAAACTGCTGTTCCTTCGCCAATGTCCGCCTTCTCTTCCACCTCCACCACCATCTCAGCCTCCACAAGTCTAAGTGTTGCTCCATCATACCACATGTGCAGGACACAGCGGTGTCACACAGTTTTACAACTGGTTTGCCTAGGCAAATGAAGTCACTCAGGGGAGGAACTGCTCCACATCATGCAACAAGAAATCAATGTGTGGTTTTCTCCACGACATCTGCAAATCGGAACCATAGTGACAGACAATGGAAGGAACATGGTGTCTGCGCTGCACCGAGGAGTGATTACCCATGCGCCCTGCATGGCGCACAAGGTTCCTGAAGTCTTCCACCCATCTGCAAGACATTCTAAAAATGGCAGGAAACTGTGCATGCACTTCATCCATTCCAAACACACCCTCCTTGAGTTGCAGCGGCAGAATGGCCTCCCCCAACATAGGCTGATATGCGATGTTTCCACCCATTGGAATTCCAGCCTTCATATGTTGGAGTGACTCTATGAACAGAGAAAGGCCATTAACGATTTTTTGATGATCCATGCGGACAGGAGTACCACCTGTGTAATTTTGATGTCAGCCAGTGGCAGCTCATGCGTGACAGCTGCCGTTTGCTCAGGCCCTTTGAGGGGGGCCACATTATTTGTCAGTTGCCAGAACTACAGGATGAATAACGTCATTGCACTGCTTAATGTCCTGGAACAGACTCTGCAAAATCTGTCTGGTTAGGGGACTTGAGACGTGGCGACTACATCTCACGGCCACATGAGTCCAGTGGGGGCTGAACTGGAGGAGGAGGACATTGGAGCCAAGCAGTTTCCGGTCAAAATGAGTGGTGTTTCTACTCAGGTGACAGGAGAGGAGGAGCAGGAGCATCCGGAGGAGGTAGAGGGAGATGAGGAAGATGAGGCAGATGACCCAGACACACCGTGGCAGTATACAGGGGAGATGGAGGCAGAGAGTCCCTAAGAGTCATTTGCGAAGATGGCCGGCAGCATGCTGATTTGCCTGGCTAGTGACAGCAAAATAGTCAGCATCCGGAAGAGGAATGAATTCTGGTTCTCCACCCTTTTGGACCCTCGCTATCGGTCCAAAATGGGTGCCTTTTGTCCACCTGTCGAGGGGGAGGAGAAACACCCATACTATAAAGAAATCCTATGTAGTCAGTTGGCCGCTGCCTATGTGTGCCATCGTCCATCCTCTGACAGGTCTGACCGAGGGGTTCCTCATCACTCACGTACCACTGCCATGGCTGCTGTGGAGAGGTAGATGAGCAGCTTCCTTCACCCGCCTAGTGAGGAGAGTACTCGCCAACAGCAGCAGCAGGACCTGGAGCAGACCCTGAACCAGCAGGTGGTGGCCTACTTGGACAGCACTCTGCCACCCCAGGTAGAAGATCCGCTGGACTAAAGAGCAGCCAAACTTGATATGTGGCCGCAACTTGCTGAGTTTGCACTGGAGAAGCTGTCCTTCCTGGCCAGTAGTGTGGCATCAGAGCGGGGGTTCAGTGCAGCAGGGGCCATAGTTACCCAAGGAGAACTCGCTTGTCCACGGGAAATGTGGAGAGACTCACCTTTGTCAAGATGAATCAGGCATGGATCGGCCAGGATTTCCACACACCAATGCCTTATGCATCAGATTAGATGAGCCATGACGCCTCACCAAAACTTTGAGAAATGAGTCTGGAATCAAACTACATGCCTCAGCTACTATTCTGATGCTGCCACCCGCCTGATGCCACACATCTGCTGCCAACTGTTCTATCTGCCACCCAGCATTTTTACCAGGGACTGTCATTGTGCCAATCTGTGGCCTACTCATGCTGTTTCCCACCTCCCGCTGTGTCATTGTGCTTACTTTTGTGGCCTACTCATGTTACTGCCACCTCCAGAATTTGTCATTGTGCTACTCTCCGACCTCATGCTGCTGCTGTTGCTGCCATCAACTCCAAACTTTGTGATTGTGCAACTATGTGGCCTACTGATGTAGCTGCCACCTTCTCAACCTTTCATTGTGCCACTCTGTGGGCTAGTGAAGTTGTTGCCACCTTCTCAACCTGTCATTTCGACACGCTCACAATCAGGATCAGGATTGTCTGATGATTAGGTAGCCAAAAGCAGGAGTGAATACAGAACACAGAAGACATCCAAATATCCCATTTATGTCATCTCTGTTTTGGATCAACTCCTGCTAGTTTTTGGCTTTAGCGATGCTGATGGATTATTGACCGATTGAAAGCGGACACTGATGGATGAAAGGAAGGGCAACATGATTAGTGACGTCAATGCAAAATTACTGCCGACACCCTCTCCACTCTTTCAGGGGGGCTCTACATTTATCAGCGTTTAACAGAGCAGGTTTTGTCATAATCTGTGGAATCATCTGATGTCGGTGTAAAAGGAGTTCGCTCTTTGACTCTCTAATCTTGACCCTCAGCTCAGTTCTTTCCAGCTGACACTGATATTACCTTGTCATGCTGCGTTCCCACTTCAGTTATTTGGTCAGTTTTGCCCCTGTAACGGCCCAGAGAAGTGTGAAGCGATTCTAAGAGCGGCGGCTGTCATCTGTGTGTCATACTAAAACATGAAGACCAAATCATGCTCCCTATGCATATTTGAGCATGACACAATGTTCTACAACACCCTACAGGCTCTCTGCAGCCAGGAAATAGCTGTTTTTTAATGCAATTCGCCGCAAATCAATTCGGAATTCGAAAAGAATTTTGTCGAAACATTCGACGAACTATGCGAATCGAATTTTTGAGAAATTTGCCCATCTTTAATCATTACTAATCTAATAACGGTATTGGATTTTACCCTGCTAGATTACAAGCCTTTTTGCTAACGGTACGATGGAACCTACCCAAACCTTAAGCCACTAATCATAGCACTAATCCTAACTTTAACTCTTAATGAAATGCTAACCCTATCCCCAGTCCTAACTCTACCCCTAAATCTCTTACCCTTACTCAAACCTTAACTTGACCTCTAACCCCACCATAGCCCTGTCTTTAACTCTAAGCCAATCCCTAACTTCAATCTTAAAACCAACACCAGCCTAACCCTAACTCTAACTCTCACCCTAACCCTATCTCTCACTTAAATCCTAACACTACCTCTAACTTTAGCCCTAACAGTAGCTCACCTCCTAACCCTAGCCCAAATTCTAACCCTTACTCAAACCCCAATTCTAATCTAACCCGAACTCTATGTCTAACCCTAAGTCAAACACTAGCCTTATCCCTGGCACCAACCCAAACTCTTATCCTAACCCCAAAGTCCACTACCAGCACTAAATATTAATCCAGCACTAAATCTAACACTAACCCCAACCTTTACCGCAATTCTAACACTATCCCTAACACACACTAACTTGACCCCAACATTAGACTCCAACCCTAATCCTAAACCAATTGTTTAACGTATCTTCAACCCTTACCCTCAATCCAATGCTAACTCTAATTCTTACTCTAATCCTAAAGATAAAGATACCAGGAACATTAATCATATCACAAACTCCAATGCTACTATTTCCAACCCAAACCCTAAACCTCTAACTTAAAAAGCTTTATCCAAACCCTAGCCCAGTAACTATAACCATAATCTTTAACCTAACCATAACCATAAATAAAACAGTAACCCCTAAGAGTTCTAACATCTACATCACCTCTAACCCTAACTTAACCCTATCCCTTACCCTAACCCTAAATCAAACCCTAAAGCTAGACTTTATTTCAGCCCTAACCCTCAAGCCTTTTGACCTAACTTAGTAATAGTGCTAACCCTAACCATAAGCCTAAATCAAACTATATCAATTGCTCCTGAACCCAAAACCTAGCTCTAAATCCATTGCCAACCCTAGCTCAAACTCTACACCTTACTTTAACTTCCATCATAATTACAATCAAATAATAATAATATCAACCTTAATTCCAATCTGAAATCCCAACCCAAACTTAATTCCAAACTCTAAACTAACAATAACCCTAGAACTAACTAAAACTATAACCCTAAATTAAACTGTAACCCCAACTCCAACCTAAACCCTTATCCTAACCCAAAATCCATTGCCATTCCTAAACCAAATTACCCTAACTCTAACCCTAACCCTGATTACAACCCTAACCCACATATGAGCCCAAGCTCTAACCCAATACTTAATTCTGACCCTGATGCTAAACCTGATCCTAATTCAAGCCCTAACATAATCAATAAACCTTACCTTTACCCTAACTCAGATACTATATAATCCTAGCTCTAACCCTAACACATCTGCTGAAGCCTAACTCTAACCCTAATCCTAACCTTAAAAGCAACCCTAAGCAAAACCTTAGCCGTTAATCCATTGACAACCTTACACTAACCCAACCCTAACACTGAATCTAAAAGTTACCCTACCCCCCATATGTAACCCTAATCTTACTCTTACCCTATTCCAACCTAAATCCTAAATGTAACCTAACCCTAATCCACTAACCCTAACCTCTGGCCCCTAATCCTGACCTACTAAACCTAATTATAATCCTTAATAAAATGCTAATCAAAATAATTTCCTTAATTTAAAACCCAATGCTAAACCTAGCCAGAGCTCTAAACAAAACCATAACCTAGCCCTTACCCTAACCTTTACTCCAATCCTAACTGAAACCCTGCTTCATTGGATGATCAGGAGTCTCGGTGACCTGATGGAGCCCGGGGAATGTCAGTACAGTCAGCCCTGGGAACTAGAGTAGCCCCAGGACTGTCTGTGTAACAAGCCAGTGGTCAGGGCACACTTTGTGCTGCCATGACTGCTGCCTGTGTCAAACTGTTACAGATTGTAATGTATTAGCATATTAATGTATGCTAATATATTACCAAGTGAAAAAAAAAAAAATAGTGCGGGCTGAAGTGCAGTTTTTTTATTGGTACCATATTGGGATACATGCGACTTTTTGATTGCTTTTTATACCAATTTTTTGGGACAGGAAATTACCAAAAAAAACCTTCAATTTTGGCGTTTAGATTTTATGTTTCTATGGTGTACAGCGTACAAGACAAATTATGTTATATTTTAATAGATTGGACTTTTATGGGCAATACTAATTATGTGTAATTTTTTAAATTTTTCTATTTGTAAAACGGAAAATGGCAAAAGGGGGGTGCGTGATTTAAACTTTTAATATATATATACAGTTGAAACCAGACGTTTGCTTACACTAAATAAAGACATATATGCATGTTTTTCTCACTATCTGACCTGAAATCAGAATAAATCTTACCCATTTTAGGTCAATTAGGATTACCAAAATTATTGATATTTACCAAATGCCAGAATAGTGAAAGAGAGATCATTTTTAAAGGCATTTTTATTACTTTCTGAAAAGTCAAAAGTTTACATACTCTAGGATTACAATGCATTTAAACAATTTTGGACAGCATAAATGATCCTGTCATGTCTTTGGAAGCTTCTGATTATTGCCAACATCTGAGTTAATTAGAGACACATGTGTGGATGTATTTTAAATCACACCAGAAATTAATTAAACACACTAAATAAATCAGCCAATATATTATTAAGAGAATTGTGGACTTGCACAAGTCTGGATCATCCGTGGGTGCAATTTCAAGATAATTGAATGCGCCTCGTTCATCTGTACAAACAATCATACACAAGTACAAACAAGATGTCCAGTCATCATACTGCTCAGGAAGGAGACGGGTTATCTGTCTCAGAGATAAAGTGCTTTGGCCTGACATGTGCATATCAACCCAAAAACAAAAAACAAAAGCAAAATACCTTGTGAAGATTCTGGCGGGAGCTGGTAAGGTTGTGTCATTATCCACAGTGAAATGAGTACTTTATCAACATGGACTAAAAGGCCACTCTGCCAGGAAGTAGCCATTACTCCAAAACATAACTGGGATAACTGGGATATAAAGGTGTTTATGCACGCATGTAGTGATACGGTCTGTCAATAAAGCGGAGCCGCTCTTTATCAGGGCGATTACTCCACTGACGGATAGTAACACGGTATGCAATATTTTTCTAGGAATGTGGTGTTAATATATAGGGGTGTTTAGATGTTATTTTAGATAATCTAAGTAAAGGTTATGTTTTAACAGGGATTATTATTTGCAGTGATTTTCGGTTTAAATCCTTTGTTCATATAACAATTGCAGTGTTTTTTATTACTCCAAAACATATAAACATATACTCCAAAACATATAAAGGCCAAATTAATGTTTGCAAATGCACACAGGAACAAAGTCCTACATTTTTGGAGACATGTCCTGTGGTCTGACGAAACTAAAATTGAACTGTATGGTCATAATTACTATGGAGTTAAAAGGGAGAAGCTTAAGAACACCATCCCAACTGTGAAACATGGGGGTGGCAGCATCAAAGTTGTGTTTTTTTTTTTGTTACAGGAATGGACGGTGCTCTTCAACCCAAAAAAATGGCATCAAGAGAAAAGAATATTATGTGAAATACTGAAGCAACATCCCCAAGACATCAGCTAGGAAGTTAAGCTTTGGGCGGGAAATGGGTCTTCCAAATGGACAATAAACCAAAGCATACTGGCAGATTGGTTACAAAGTGGCATAAGGATAACCAAGTCAATGTTTTGGGGTGGACATCACAAAGCCCTGATCTCAATCCTATTGAAAACTTATGGACAAAGCTGAAAAGACAGGTGCCAGCAAGGCAATCTACAAACATGGCTCAGTTATAGCAGGAGGAATGGGCCAAAATTCCTACAAACTATTGTGAGAAGCTTGTGAAAGAATATCCAAAATGTTTGACCCAAGTCATACAGTTTAAGAGCAAAGCTACCAAATGCTAATGAAATGTATGTAAACATTTGACTTTGCAGAAAGTAAAAGAAAATGCCTTAAAATTATCTCTCTTATTATTCTGCCATTTGGCAAATATAAATAATCATGCTAATCCTATTTGACCTAAAACAAGTAAGGTTTATTCTGACTCCATGTCAGATAGTGAGAAAAAGATGCATGTGTGTCTTTATATATAGTGTATGTAAACTTCTGGTTTCAATGGTAGGGTTTCCTCCAGTAGGATGGTAGGTACATAGCCACCCCCCATTAGGAAGGTAGATAGGTATTTAGGGCCTCCAACTATATAGTTTCCCCCAGTAAGTAGGGAGAAATACCAGGACCCCCATTAAAGGTAAAAAAAAAAAAAAAACGCTCCTCTTTCCCTGTTCCCCTGCCAAACATTTCCTTGAGTCTGGAGCCGTCAGCATGACCACAACATGCTGCCTGCTCCAGGATGTCACTTCTGGCGTCTACTTTGTGTCTACTGCTAGAACTATGCTGACAGTGGCTGCTATTGCTGCGTTCCTGTGTCTATGTGACCCAGTGAGGCAACCATGTGACCACTGCAACCCCTGTAGCTATGCCACTGCTCCCCACCCTCTTCACAAACCACCCATCCTGCTGTTCCGTGTTTTACATTTGTTGCTTGCCCCTGTAAAATACATAGACAGCAAAGTTCTAGCTTCTGTGCTTATCATGGAGACTATCCACTAACCGAATATGGAAGACCATCATAGAATTGGCTGTAACATGTCACCACTGTTGGTTTAGAGGCACCAAGAATTGCAGGTGACTGAGGATCGATAAGGTGAGTACTACCTTTTATTATTTTACACTAGTCTGGCCACAATTTAAGTGTCCAGAAAATCCCTTTAACATTCATCTGTCAAAGACACATTTTTCACAAAAAACAACAACAATAGGGCTTCCTTCACATGCATGTTTCATGGCATTTCTTAATTAAAAATGCCTCAAAAGCGGCACATGTTTTTATTATGCTTCATTTGGTAATAAGTATGTTGTGTAGCATTTTTTGTTGCATTTATTCCCAATCATATGATTTCTACAACATGTGATTTTAATTATTCCTATTTTAATCATATTATTTAGCATTGTGAAAGAAATGCCACAAAGCAGTGAAGAAGCCAAAGACTAGGCTATGGTGGAGCAGGGCCAACTGCACAACTACATTTACCAAATGGCTGCATGCCAGACATGTCCATGTGGTGAATCATTATTAAATAATGCACAGTGCCCACACACAGATGATCCATCAATATATGGTTGACTTCATAAATTCAGGTCAGTTCTAATCATTTTAGCTTCAAGCATTGGACCAAACAAACAGTAATGCTGTTTATTGATGCATCCCTGATACTTTTTAAAAGGCAAGACATCACTAGTAAAGCCTCTTAAACAGTGAATATCCCAAAAAAGGTGTATTGTGTTTTAGAAAGGGGATAAGAAAGGGTACATTTATCAGATCCACATTTGCCCTGAAAAACCTTGCCTGTGCATAGAGGATTATTACAAAGTTGACTTCACATCTAAGGATTAATAATTTATAAATTACACCATTATTATGCACCCTACCCCTTTCCTTTCTTACTTTTCTACTTTTACTGTATTGGTATTTCATAGGTTCTGCAAATAATGATCTGGCACTTAAAAACCATTCCAGTAAAATCTAAGCCTTGCTGTTAGCCAAAATTTGAAAAATTGCTGTTAAATGTTTAGGCCAGCTAACACTATAAGACAAAATAAGGATATATCAAAAATTAAAACAACATTTAAATAGATTTTTTTTTAGAAAAGGTAGCAGTAAAAAAAACACATATAGTGTATCACTGTGATTGTGATTACTCAAATAATAAAGTTGACATATTACTGCAACTGAATAGTGAACTCTGTAAAAAAATATGAAAAATAATGGTGTATTTGCTTTTCTTTCCATCTTTCCTTTTCCCACATTAAACAAGCCTATGTATGGCTGCATCGCATAAAGGGGTTGTCTCACTACATTGCCTTATCTCACCTCAGTCCTGTTTTCTTGGTTTCATTTTGAATTCAGGGGCGTGTTTACTGGCTTCAACTAGGCTGCAGTAGAAGCCAAGTCTGTAGCGATAGGAACCAGTGCTGGCAGCCAATCAGGAGATATCAAACAGGTCTGTAGCTATAGCGTCCTGAGGAGCTGATGCAGCCCATATGAGAGGGGATATCTAGCAATAGGTAGGACACTGTTAATGCATACATATTGCAAAGTGATTTGTTTTTGCAAGATCTTTAACATAAAAAGCAATCCTTGTAGTGAGACAATCCCTTTAAACAATGAACTATGGGTGTTAGAATATGGAAATATGACATAGAATTTTTATTTTAAAAAGTGTTTTTGTTTGAAAAGTGTTTTATTGTACATAATTAGTAAAAAAAAAAAATACATATTTGGTATCTTCACATCCAAACCAACCCACACAATAAAGGTAGCACACTATTTATTCTGCAAGGTGAAAACAAATCATTAAATATAAAAAAAAATACAAGATTTAAAAAATACAAGATTGCTGTGCTTTTTTCCATTCCCTCCCATAAACAGTTACATTAAATTAAAAAATAAGTCCTGTGTACCCAAATATGGTTCCAAAAAACCCCCAAATCTTGTCCCACATAAAAAGACCATTTATGGCTACATCAATAAAACAGTAATAAAAGGCAATATAAAATATATATTTTATTAAGTGTTTTTATTGTGCACACAAAGTAAAACAAATATATGTGAAAATCTGTGAAAAAAATATTCCGTGTAAAAAAGCATGTAAAAATTCCTGTAATTTTTCCATTCCTTCCCAGAAAGAGCTAGTAAAAATTACATAATAAGTTATATCTACTTCAAAATAGTGCCATTGAAAAAATTAAAAAAACAGGACCTCATATAGCTCCATTAACAAAAAAAGTTATTGTCCCTTAGGGCCAAAAAAGGCTTTGAACTTAACCAGTCCCTGACCATGCTGTTTACTCACCTTCCTGAACAGGCAAATTTTCTCATGTAGTACACGTGGGTTTACACACTATAATGAATTCATGCACATAATTGTCTATTTTTTCTGTGATATGCTAGGCTTTATATTTATGTAATTTTTTTTTCTTTTAAATATGAGGGAAAATAGTGAAAAAGACCACATATATGAAAACTGTCCAGGTCTAAAACTCTCTTTGTTGTCCATAGCAACCAATCAGAGTTCCCCTTTCATTTCATATAGTGCTCTGCAAAAATGAAAGGGGCACTCTGATTGGTTGCTATGGGCAAAAAAGAGAGTTTTAGACCTAGACAGTTTTCATACATGTGGCCCTAAATGTTTGTTTTTCACATTTTTTAATTAATTTACTTCTTTAACAGCAAAAGTGGCACTAAAATAAATTTAGCAATTGTGTCACTTTTTCATCATGGACATTTATTTTTTGGTGCTGTAAAATTTTAAAGCGGTGTTCTGAGATCTAACAAAGCTCATTTGTCCATTGGGGCATGAGTAAAAATAAAAGCTAAAACTCACACTTACCTGCTGGATTGTACTGTTTAGTCCCAGTGGCTGTCACGGTGATCTTTGCTGCTGTGAACGGTCTTCACTCAAGTGACAGCTGCAGCCAATTACAGGCCACAGAAGTCACATGCAGGGGATGTTGTGGTCTGTGATTGGCTGAACTTAACACATGAACTATGAACGTTTACTTGCTACTTCCAGGATGAACGCACCGGCAGCCGGGATTGAAGGAAATCATCCGGTAGGTAAGTATGAGTTTTATCTTTTATTTTTACTCATTCCCCAACGGACGAACGAGCATTGTTAGATCCCAGAATACCCCTTTCAGGTTTTTCTTTTTTTTGTGTGTTTTTTATACTTTATTTTACTTATTGTGCCCCCTCCCAAAAATGTTAGAAAAATATCTTTGGAGGGCCTTTTTACATATGTTTTTATGTTTTTTATTTCACCTCTTACTGATATATTAGCCACAGTTACAGTGGAAATAAAGGGATAAACAATCCCCTGTATGTACTACACAGCTGATCTGGGTCTGAAAAGACACATCAACATCTGTAACTACCAAGGCCTGTTGGGCTTTGACTGTAGACGCTGGTAAGCCAGATGTCTGTAGATTTCCTTCCAGTCTGCATATACAGCTTTCATTAAGCACTGTAATTACAATGACTGGGAAGGGTGGGATGATTTTAATCTGTCCCTGTCTTCTCAGCTATTGCCGATCTCTGCATGGACGTTCTAGAATATCCTTGCAGAGATCACCTGTCAGTGCCCAGACATTTAGGCCATGTTCACATGGCTTATTTCGCTGCGGATTGGAGCCGTACTGTGCGCCGGATTTGCGCTTCATGCGGCCCAATCCCCCCTGTATTAGGGACCCCAAGTTCTCAAAGAATGTGGATTCCGCGCTCCTCCCCGCCGGCAATCCCCGGGGGGGAGAAAGTGACTTGCACATTATTTACGGCGGTACGTGGCTGCCCCCCGGTCCCCCCCCGGCCCCGCCCCTTGTTAACCCGTATTGGGGGGGGGACCCTCCCGAAATTAGGATAAATAAGCCGTGTGAACACTGCCTTAAAGTTGCAAGAGTTTAAAGGGGGGAACACCCCCGTGCGTGTGAACGGTGCATTGTCATAATGTGGAACCGTCCCCTTTTTTTGGGTCACAAATCTGGATGATTTCTAAGTGAATCTTGACACAATATTTTTAAATTTTCCACGTAAAAACTTGGTTGACAGTGCACAATCCCTCTCACATTAAAGAAACAAATCAACATTGTTTCCACATTTGACCTCACTTTTTGCTTTTTTAGGAGGGGGGAAAAGATGGATTTTTTTTTTGGCAGCATTGCTTTTTTTTGTTTCGGAATAAAAGTTTAGCTCAAGATTTATATCCGGTTTGACTTTGAAAAAAATAAAAATTCGATTAAAATTTTTCCTTAAAAAGCACAACACACAGCCCCGGGAAAATTTTCCCTGGGCAGGGGTGGAAGGGGGAGGTAAATGTATGAAATCTGAGCAACTAATTTTAGCCCAAATTCCCTTTATTTAAAATTTAAATGACTCCATGAAAACCAGTCAACTCAGTGGGTTCACCGACCGTCCAACATAGAACTTCAAGAGTGACTTGACAAAATTTTTATTTTCATCAGTTCGGGTGGTTAAAGGCCACCCAGATCATGGTTGATCATTTATTGACATTTCACCCATTTGAAACAGGAAAAAAAAATTTTAAAATTTTTTTTTTTTTTTTTACAGCTTTCTTTTTCAGTTGTCCCGCAGAATAACAAAGTTTCAATGGGTTTTTTTTTTAGGAGGGAAACAAAGTTTCACAATTGCTAATTTTTCATTTAAATTAGACATCACAAAATTGCTGAACGATTGCACAACTTGTAAAAAAAAATAAATGCTGGATAAAAAAGTCAAAAACAAATTTCCTGGTGGGAGAACCCTGTAACTAACAGCCCACCCACCAAAAGGCGATTCTGGCTTTTTTTTTTAGGTAAGTAGAATTTCATAAGAAACAAAACCCCAATTCAATGGGTAAGAAAAAGCACTGAAAGATTTGAAAATTGTCAAAAAGGCCTAAACTGGTTGCACATTAGAAAGGAGTTAAATTTTCTAAATTAAAAATTGTTTGGTAAGAAAGAAAAAGTAAAATTTTTAAAATAGGACCATCCAAATTTGGGGCTGAGTACATGAATAATTTACTAGCAGGACATATGATTAGGGGATGCAAAAAATTTGCTTTTCTCCAGAAAAAAAAAAAACTATCTGTTTTTTAAAGTACTAGAGATGAGCGAACGAATTGATGAAGTGGAATTTATTTTCAAAATTTCAGGAAAAATTCGATCCAAAAGAAGCT
>JAODAL010067992.1:0-17030 GCA_025379985.1 Phyllomedusa bahiana
GCAAGGCTTCATAAACCGCAGAGAAGGGGGGTGTCACTTGCGCGCAGGCACGGCGCACCACAATGGGTCGTGTGCCGGGAAGTCCAGGATAGCAGCATGTGAGGTCGGGGCCAAGCGGCCAGGGGGTAAAAAACCCCGTTTCGCAGGTCCAAGAAAGTGCGGCACGGGGGGCTCAGCGGGGCAGCGGCAGCATATCACCAGGCGACGTTGGGCGGAAAAAAACTGATCCCGGGCGGTGTGGATTCTTGAAAGACACCGGGAGGAGCCAAAAAAGGGATATGAAATCGAAAGCAGAAAGTGAACGTGGCCAGGGGACTAACGGGGGCACCGGCCCGGTCAACACTCCTCCACCACCGGGGCCTGGGAGAAATGGGGCCAGTTGGGGTGGCCCAAACCTCCCGCCCAGCAACACACAGCACGCCCAGTGGCCGCATGGCTTGCAGCCAGCAAGGCCCCACCTCCTCTGCAGGGGGGGCTTTTTTCTTTTTGACATCATCCCCCCCAGATCTCCTGCCCTGCTACCATGGCGCCAGCAGTCTTCACAGGTAAATTGCAAAAGACAACAGTATGCGTCCAACCAACCAATGAAAGAGCCCCCCGTCCCTGTCCAATTGTTGGTTGCAGTCCCTCCCTTTCCAAATGGCGGACTCGCACCATTCAGAGAACTAAGGGCTTGTGCCAAGCCGAAATGGAGAGTTCCAAACGTAATTTTTTTTCCAAAAAGGGCAGTACCACACCAAAAAATAGTAGAACAAAAGGTTGGCCACCTTGACTTTGGTTTTTTCCAAGGTGCACGGCAAAACACGGACGTCTGGAGCTGTAACTACCGTCAGGGCCAGTACATGTCCTTTCGGCCCACTGGGTGAAGTGCTTTTCCCACCCAGCACACCAACAACTTGGACAGGGGGAGCCGCTTTTCCCTCCACGTTTTTCAAACGCGGCTCCTGCCCCCTCCCCTCCCCACCCCTCAGCCCCCACAAACTGCTCCATCATACCACTGTGTAGGCACGCGGTGTCACGCAGTTTTTTTAACCTGGTTCCTCGCAACAAGTCAACAGGGGGGGAACGCTCCCCCGTCAGCCCGCAAAAAATCGGGGGCTTTTCCCGCCAACTGCAAACGAACCAGGTGACGGACAAGGGAGGGAAAATGGTTGTCCGGCTGCACCGAGGAGGAGGTCCATGGCCCTGCATAGCGCACGTGTTCAATCTGGTTTTGGGGAAAAAGGTTCCTGAAGTCTTCCACCCATCTTTAGAAAATTTTAAAATGGCCCGAAACTGTGCAGCACTTTATCCATTCCTACAAAGCCAGGAACACCCCCCGATTTTTCAGCGGCAAAGGCCTCCCCCCCCACACTCGAATGCGATGTTTTTCCCCCCGTTGGGAAAACCAGCCTGCACATGTTGGACCGACTTATAACAAGAAAGGCCATTAACGATTTTTTGATCCAGCCGGACAGGAGTACTCCCCTGTGTAACTTTGATGTCAGCCAGTGGCAGCTCATGCGTGACACCTGCCGCTTGTTGAGGCCATTCGAGGAGACCACGTTATTTGTCAGTCGCCAGGACTACGGGATGAATAACGTCATTCCACTGCTTCATGTCCTGGAACAGATTGCTGAAAATCTGTCTGGGCAGGGGATTGGAGACGTGGCGACTACATCTCGTGGCCAGATGAGTCCGGTGGGGACTGAAATGGAGGAGGAGGAGGAGGACATTGGAGCAGAAGCATTGTCTGGTGAAATGAGTGGATTTTCTACCCATGTGACAAGAGAGGAGGAGCAGGAGCAGCTGGAGGAGGTAGATGGAGATAAGGAAGACGAGGCAGATGACCCGCAAGCACCGTGGCAGTATACAGTGGAGATGGAGGGAGGGAGCCCCTTGGAGTCACTTGTGCAGATGGCCCGCAGCATGCTGATTTGCCTGGCTAGGAATAGTCAGCATCCGGCAGAGGGATGACTTCTGGCTCTCCACCCTATTGGACCCTCGCTACCGGTCCAAAATGGGAGCCTTTTTCCCAGCTATTGAGAGGGAGGACAAACTCAAATACTATAGGGAAATCCTCCGTAGTCAGTTGGCTGCTACCCATGTGCGGCATCGTCCCTCCTCTGACAGGGGGTTCTTCAGCGCTAACGTACTACTGCCCCGGCTGCCGGGGAAAGGTGGGGGGGTCGGAGCAGTACCAGCTCCATCAGCAGCAACCTAAGGCTGGAGTCACTGGTGAGCAGCTTCCTTCACCCGCCTAGTGAGGAGGGCAGTCGCCAGCAGCAGCAGCAGGACCTGGAGCAGTCCCTGAACCAACAGGTGATGGCCTCTTGGAAAGCACTCTGCCACCCCAGTTAGAAGATCCGCTGGACTACTGGGCAGCCAAACTGGATGTGTGGCAACTTGCCGAGTTTGCAGTGGAGAAGCTGTCCTGCCCGGCCAGTACTGTGGCATCAGAGCGGGTGTTCAGTGCGGTGGGGGCCATCGTTACCCCAAGGAGAACCCGCTTGTCCACGGGAAATGTGGAACGACTGACCTTTGTCAAGATGAATCAGGCGTGGATCGGCCAGGATTTCCAAACACCAATGCCTTAGGCATCAGACTACATCAGCCATGATGCCCAGGGTCGTCTCTCCATTGGGCCAGGTAGGCCAGTGCCCGGGGGCCCCCAAGCCCAGGGGGCCCCTGGGGGCCCAGGCGACTGCCTGCCTTGCCCAATAGATTCACTCACCGCAGCCCGCCGGACACAGTCTTTCCGCCCTGCCTGCGCTTAGTTACTTGTCCCAGGCTGCGCAGGCAGGGCGGTGCGGGCTGCGGAGGTCAGAGAGCAGCAGGGCGGCCCCTTGTTACGCTGCTCCTGCACTTTACAGTTCACAACGAAGGCCGGGGCGGCGCCGCCCTGCCTGGGCTGTAAATAGTAAAGTGCAGGCGCGGCATAGCAACAATAGCTGGGGGCGGCGCGCAGGGCCCCTGCCCAATTGCCGCGCCTGCGCTTTACAGTTCACAGCGCAGGCCGGGGCGGCGCTGCCTATCTTCACTGCGGCGCCGCCCTGCCTGCTATTTGAACTGTGAAGCACAGGTGCGGCAATTGAGCAGCTATCGTTGCTATGCCGCGCCTGCACTTTACTATTTACAGCCCAGGCAGGGCGGCGCCGCAGTGAAGATAGGCGGCACCGCCCCGGCCTGCGCTGTGAACTGTAAAGCGCAGGCACGGCATTAACCAGGCAGCAAGTACTCCCGGCGGCCGGTGGGCAGTCTTCTCCATCCCCCGCCGGGCCGCTGGGAAATGTAGTTTTAGTGCTGCGGCGTGCAGCCGCCCAGTGGCCAGTATGTAAAAATTTAAAAAAAAAGGTCCCACCTCCACAGCCCCTTCCTTACAGCACCCAGGCACCATTTTAGAGGCGGCAGCAGCAGACGGGTACCAGGCCAGCCACAGCACCAGGTATACTATGGCCCAGGTTGGGGGGGGGGGGGCAGTGACTTGATGCCACTGTCCCCCACCTATATGACCATATCATTGTCTTGTCCCCACTCGTTTGGCCATGTCACACAGTGACATGTCAAATGGGTGGGGGACAGTGACATGGACATATGGGTGGGGGACAGTGACATGGCCATATGGGTGGGGGACAGTGACATGGACATATGGGTGGGGGACAGTGACATGGCCATATGGGTGGGGGACAGTGACATGGCCATATGGGTGGGGGGCAGTGACATGACTGTCAGGTAACCTCTGCTTGTGGTCAGCCAGCCATCCTGACCCATGTCACTGTCCCCCAGAGTCTCTCTTATCATATAGTAATGGCTGGGCCACATAGCAGTTACTATATGATAACTCTGGGGGACAGTGACATGGGTCAGGATGGCTGGCTGGCCACAAGCAGAGGTTACATGACTTAATGTGTGTCCCCAGACCAGTCCACGCCACTGCTCCTAAGTTATATAAAATGCTGCGTAGCCTGGTCTGGCACCAAAGGATGGCTGTCCATGACCCTTATAGCCCCTCCATCATGTGGTCAGCCATCCTGTGTCCCCAGACCAGACCACGGAGCAATTTATATAACTTAGGAGCTGCTGCGTGGTCTGGTTGGGGGGCCCAGTGCACAGTTCTGCCCAGGGGCCCATAATGCTGTTAAGACGGCCCTGATGACGCCTCACCCAAACTGTGAGAAATGAGTCTGGGTTCAAACTACCTGCCTCAGCCACTATTCTGATGCCACCACCCGCCTGATGCCACACATCTGCTGACAGTTTCTCCATCTGCCACCACCCATCTTTACCAGGGACTGGTATTGCCACCCACCTCCACACTCTGTCACTGTGCCACTGTCTGACCTCATGCTGCTGCTGTGGCGGATGCCGTGACCTACACACTGTGTCATTGTCCCACTCTGTGGCCTATTCCTGTTTTTGCCACCTCCAGAATGTCATTGTGCCACTGTCTGACCTCATGCTGCTTCTGTGGCTGCTGCCGTGACCTACACACTGTCATTGTGCCACTGTCTGACCTCATGCTGCTGCTGTGGCTGATGCCGTGACCTACACACTCTGTCATTGTGCCACTGTCTGACCTCATGCTGCTGCTGTGGCTGCTGCCGTGACCTACACACTGTCATTGTGCCACTGTCTGACCTCATGCTGCTGCTGTGGCTGCTGCCGTGACCTACACACTGTGTCATTGTGCCACTGTCTGACCTCATGCTGCTGCTGTGGCTGCTGCCGTGACCTACACACTGTGTCATTGTCCCACTCTCTGGCCTACTCCTGTTTTTGCCACCTCCAGAATGTCATTGTGCCACTGTCTGACCTCATGCTGCTGCTGTGGCCGCTGCCGTGACCTCCACACTGTGTCATTGTCCCACTCTGTGGCCTACTCCTGTTTTTGCCACCTCCAGAATGTCATTGTGCCACTGTCTGACCTCATGCTGCTGCTGTGGCTGCTGCCGTGACCTACACACTGTGTCATTGTGCCACTGTCTGACCTCATGCTGCTGCTGTGGCTGCTGCCGTGACCTACACACTGTGTCATTGTCCCACTCTCTGACCTCATGCTGCTGCTGTGGCTGCTGCCGTGACCTACACACTATCATTTTGCCGCTGTCTGACCTCATGCTGCTGCTGTGGCTGATGCCGTGAGATACACACTGTGTCATTGTGCCGCTGTCTGATCTCATGCTGCTGCTGTGGCTGCTGCCGTGACCTACACACTGTGTCATTGTGCCACTGTCTGACCTCATGCTGCTTCTGTGGCTGCTGCCGTGACCTACACACTGTCATTGTGCCACTGTCTGACCTCATGCTGCTGCTGTGGCTGATGCCGTGACCTACACACTCTGTCATTGTGCCACTGTCTGACCTCATGCTGCTGCTGTGGCTGCTGCCGTGACCTACACACTGTCATTGTGCCACTGTCTGACCTCATGCTGCTGCTGTGGCTGCTGCCGTGACCTACACACTGTGTCATTGTGCCACTGTCTGACCTCATGCTGCTGCTGTGGCTGCTGCCGTGACCTACACACTGTGTCCATTGTCCCACTCTGTGGCCTACTCCTGTTTTTGCCACCTCCAGAATGTCATTGTGCCACTGTCTGACCTCATGCTGCTGCTGTGGCCGCTGCCGTGACCTCCACACTGTGTCATTGTCCCACTCTGTGGCCTACTCCTGTTTTTGCCACCTCCAGAATGTCATTGTGCCACTGTCTGACCTCATGCTGCTGCTGTGGCTGCTGCCGTGACCTACACACTGTGTCATTGTGCCACTGTCTGACCTCATGCTGCTGCTGTGGCTGCTGCCGTGACCTACACACTGTGTCATTGTCCCACTCTGTGGCCTACTCCTGTTTTTGCCACCTCCAGAATGTCATTGTGCCACTGTCTGACCTCCTGCTGCTGCTGCCGTGACCTACACACTGTGTCATTGTGCCACTGTCTGACCTCATGCTGCTGCTGTGGCTGCTGCCGTGACCTCCACACTGTGTCATTGTCCCACTCTGTGGCCTACTCCTGTTTTTACCACCTCCAGAATGTCATTGTGCCACTGTCTGACCTCATGCTGCTGCTGTGGCTGCTGCCGTGACCTCCACACTGTGTCATTGTCCCACTCTGTGGCCTACTCTTGTTTTTTCCACCTCCAGAATGTCATTGTGCCACTGTCTGACCTCATGCTGCTGCTGTGGCTGCTGCCGTGACCTCCACACTGTCATTGTGCCACTCTATGGCCTATTCCGGTTTTTTGCCACCTCCAGAATGTCATTGTGCCACTGTCTGACCTCATGCTGCTGCTGTGGCTGATGCCGTGACCTACACACTGTGTCATTGTGCCACTCTCTGACCACATGCTGCTGCTGTGGCTGCTGCCGTGACCTACACCACTGTGTCATTGTGCCACTGTCTGAGCTCTGCTGCTGCTGTGGCTGCTGCCATGACCTACACACTGTCATTGTGCCACTGTCTGACCTCATGCTGCTGCTGTGGCTGATGCCGTGACCTACACACTGTGTCATTGTGCCACTGTCTGACCTCATGCTGCTGCTGTGGCTGATGCCGTGACCTACACACTGTGTCATTGTGCCACTGTCTGACCTCATGCTGCTGCTGTGGCTGCTGCCGTGACCTACACACTGTGTCATTGTCCCACTCTCTGGCCTACTCCTGTTTTTGCCACCTCCAGAATGTCATTGTGCCACTGTCTGACCTCATGCTGCTGCTGTGGCTGCTGCCGTGACCTCCACACTGTGTCATTGTCCCACTCTGTGGCCTACTCCTGTTTTTGCCACCTCCAGAATGTCATTGTGCCACTGTCTGACCTCATGCTGCTGCTGTGGCTGCTGCCGTGACCTACACACTGTGTCATTGTGCCACTGTCTGACCTCATGCTGCTGCTGTGGCTGCTGCCGTGACCTACACACTGTGTCATTGTCCCACTCTCTGGCCTCATGCTGCTGCTGTGTCAGCGGCCGTGACCTACACACTATCATTTTGCCGCTGTCTGACCTCATGCTGCTGCTGTGGCTGATGCCGTGAGATACACACTGTGTCATTGTGCCGCTGTCTGATCTCATGCTACTGCTGTGGCTGCTGCCGTGACCTACACACTGTGTCATTGTGCCACTGTCTGACCTCATGCTGCTTCTGTGTGCTGCTGCCGTGACCTACACACTGTCATTGTGCCACTGTCTGACCTCATGCTGCTGCTGTGGCTGATGCCGTGACCTTTACAACTGTGTCAGTGTGCCACTGTCTGACCTCATGCTGCTGCTGTGGCTGCTGCCGTGACCTACACACTGTCATTGTGCCACTGTCTGACCTCATGCTGCTGCTGTGGCTGCTGCCGTGACCTACACACTGTGTCATTGTGCCACTGTCTGACCTCATGCTGCTGCTGTGGCTGCTGCCGTGACCTACACACTGTGTCATTGTCCCACTCTCTGGCCTACTCCTGTTTTTGCCACCTCCAGAATGTCATTGTGCCACTGTCTGACCTCATGCTGCTGCTGTGGCCGCTGCCGTGACCTCCACACTGTGTCATTGTCCCACTCTGTGGCCTACTCCTGTTTTTTGCCACCTCCAGAATGTCATTGTGCCACTGTCTGACCTCATGCTGCTGCTGTGGCTGCTGCCGTGACCTACACACTGTGTCATTGTGCCACTGTCTGACCTCATGCTGCTGCTGTGGCTGCTGCCGTGACCTACACACTGTGTCATTGTCCCACTCTGTGGCCTACTCCTGTTTTTGCCACCTCCAGAATGTCATTGTGCCACTGTCTGACCTCATGCTGCTGCTGCCGTGACCTACACACTGTGTCATTGTGCCACTGTCTGACCTCATGCTGCTGCTGTGGCTGCTGCCGTGACCTCCACACTGTGTCATTGTCCCACTCTGTGGCGTACTCCTGTTTTTGCCACCTCCAGAATGTCATTGTGCCACTGTCTGACCTCATGCTGCTGCTGTGGCTGCTGCCGTGACCTCCACACTGTGTCATTGTCCCACTCTGTGGCCTACTCCTGTTTTTTCCACCTCCAGAATGTCATTGTGCCACTGTCTGACCTCATGCTGCTGCTGTGGCTGCTGCCGTGACCTACACACTGTGTCATTGTGCCACTCTGTGGCCTATTCCTGTTTTTGCCACCTCCAGAATGTCATTGTGCCACTGTCTGACCTCATGCTGCTGCTGTGGCTGATGCCGTGACCTACACACTGTGTCATTGTGCCACTGTCTGACCTCATGCTGCTGCTGTGGCTGCTTCCGTGACCTACACACTGTGTCATTGTGCCACTGTCTGACCTCATGCTGCTGCTGTGGCTGCTGCCGTGACCTACACACTGTCATTGTGCCACTGTCTGACCTCATGCTGCTGCTGTGGCTGATGCCGTGACCTACACACTGTGTCATTGTGCCACTGTCTGACCTCATGCTGCTGCTGTGGCTGATGCCGTGACCTACACACACTGTCATTGTGCCACTGTCTGACCTCATGCTGCTGCTGTGGCTGCTGCCGTGACCTCCACACTGTGTCATTTTCCACTCTGTGGCCTACTCCTGTTTTTGCCACCTCCAAACTGTCATTGTGCCACGGTCTGACCTCATGCTGCTGCTGTGGCTGCTGCCGTGACCTCCACACTGTGTCATTGTGCCACTGTCTGACCTCATGCTGCTGCTGTGGCTGCTGCAGTGACCTACACACTGTCATTGTGCCACTGTCTGACCTCATGCGGCTGCTGTGGCTGCTGCCGTGACCTACACACTGTGTCATTGTCCCACTCTGTGGCCTCCTCCTGTTTTTTGCCCCACCTCCAGAATGTCATTGTGCCACTGTCTGACCTCATGCTGCTGCTGTGGCTGCTGCCGTGACCTACACATTGTCATTGTGCCACTGTCTGACCTCATGCTGCTGCTGTGGCTGCTGCCGTGACCTACACACTGTGTCATTGTGCCACTGTCTGACCCCATGCTGCTGCTGTGGCTGCTGCCGTGACCTACACACTGTGTCATTGTCCCACTCTGTGGCCTACTCCTGTTTTTGCCACCTCCAGAATGTCATTGTGCCACTGTCTGACCTCATGCTGCTGCTGTGGCCGCTGCCGTGACCTCCACACTGTGTCATTGTCCCACTCTGTGGCCTACTCCTGTTTTTGCCACCTCCAGAATGTCATTGTGCCACTGTTAGACCTCTTGCTGCTGCTGCTGCCGTCACCTACACACTGTGTCTTTGTGCCACTGTCTGACCTCATGCTGCTGCTGTGGCCGCTGCCGTGACCTCCACACTGTGTCATTGTCCCACTCTGTGGCGTTCTCCTGTTGGTACCACCTCAAGAATGTCATGGTACCACTGTCTGACCTCATGCTGCTGCTGTGGCCGCTGCCGTGACCTCCACACTGTGTCATTGTGCCACTGTCTGACCTCATGCTGCTGCTGTGGCTGCTGCCATGACCTACACACTGTGTCATTGTGCCACTGTCTGACCTCATGCTGCTGCTGTGGCTGCTGCCGTGACCTCCACACTGTGTCATTGTGCCACTCTGTGGCCTATTCCTGTTTTTGCCACCTCCAGAATGTCATTGTGCCACTGTCTGACCTCATGCTGCTGCCGCCGTCACCTCCACTCTGTCATTGTGCCACTCAGTGGCCTACTACTGTTTTTCCACCTCCAGAATGTCATTGTGCCACTGTCTGACCTCATGCTGCTGCTGCCGTGACCTACACACTGTGTCATTGTGCCACTGTCTGACCTCATGCTGCTGCTGTGGCTGCTGCCGTGACCTACACACTGTGTCATTGTGCCACTGTCTGACCTCATGCTGCTGCTGTGGCTGCTGCCGTGACCTCAACACTGTGTCATTGTGCCACTGTCTGACCTAATGCTGCTGCTGTGGCTGATGCCGTGACCTACATACTGCGTCATTGTGCCACTGTCTGACCTCATGCTGCTGCTGTGGCTGCTGCCGTGACCTCCACACTGTGTCATTTTCCCACTCTGTGGCCTACTCCTGTTTTTTGCCACCTCCAGAATGTCATTGTGCCACTGTCTGACCTCATGCTGCTGCTGTGGCTGCTGCCGTGACCTACACACTGTGTCATTGTGCCACTGTCTGACCTCATGCTGCTGCTGTGGCTGCTGCAGTGACCTACACACTGTCATTGTGCCACTGTCTGACCTCATGCTGCTGCTGCTGCTGCTGCCGTGACCTACACACTGTGTCATTGTCCCACTCTGTGGCCTATCCTGTTTTTTGCCACCTCCAGAATGTCATTGTGCCACTGTCTGACCTCATGCTGCTGCTGTGGCTGCTGCTGTGACCTACATACTGTGTCATTGTGCCACTGTCTGACCTCATGCTGCTGCTGTGGCTGCTGCCGTGACCTACACACTCTGTCATTGTGCCACTGTCTGACCTCATGCTACTGCTGTGGCTGCTGCCGTGACCTACACACTGTGTCATTGTCCCACTCTGTGGCCTACTCCTGTTTTTTGCCACTCCAGAATATCATTGTGCCACTGTCTGACCTCATACTGCTGCTGTGGCTGCTGCCGTGACCTACACACTGTCATTGCGCCACTGTCTGACCTCATGCTGCTGCTGTAGCTGCTACCATGACCTACACACTGTGTCATTGTCCCACTCTGTGGCCTACTCCTGTTTTTGCCACCTCTAGAATGTCATTGTGCCACTGTCTGACCTCATGCTGCTGCTGCTGTTGATGCCGTCAACTCCACACTGTGTCATTGTGCCACTCTCTGACCTCATGCTGCTGTGGCTGCCGCCGTTACCTCCACACTCTGTCACTGATGTTGCCACCTGAGCCCTCAGCTTGTTTTTTTCCAGCTGTCGCTGCCATGACTTTATCAGGCTACATTCCCCCTTCAGTCTTTTGGTTAGTTTTGCCCTCTTAAGTGCCCAGGGAATTTTAGAGTGAAGCGATTCTAAGAGTGGCGGCAGTCATGTGCGTGTCATACTAAAACACAGCATTGTATGAAGACCAAACCAAGCTCCCTCTGCATATTTAACCATGGCACAACGTTCTACAGCACCCTGCAGGCTCTTGCAGCCTGGAAATAGCTGTTTTTTAATGTGATTCGTCCCGAAGTAATTCGGAACGAAGTTATTTTTTGGCGAGAAATTCGTCGAAGTGAACGAACCGAATTTCGGGAAATTCGCCCATCTCTACACCTAACACATTTGTTTGCCGCATTATACATCACAGCTTGCTTACTTTTGGTACATTTTCATACATGTCTCCCTTCGGCCTCGTTCACACGGCTTATTTGGGTGCGGATTGGAGCCGTACTGCGCGCCGTCTTTGCGCTGCAGTACGGCTCCAATACGTCCCAGTAACTACGGTAATCCACAGTTCTCATAGAGAACTATGGATTCCGTCTCTCCGACCCGCTCAGCGAATCCGCCGGGCGGGGAGAAAGTGACATGTCAATTATTTACGGCGTGTCCGCGCCGTGAATAATGACTGTCTATGGGGCCGGCACGCTGCCAGCCCCCCACCCCGCCCTCGCTGCATGGCTGCCGGCGTAATTGCGGGGCGAAATCCGTCCCCACAATTACGCCGGCAATAAGCCATGTGTACCAGGCCTTAGTGTGTGCAATGCATCTCCTCTTTGAATTGATTCATTACAAGAGGGTATTATCACATATTATAGTTATTTTTGCCTTCTATTTATTTTCTTGATCCTGCTTACCCCTTCTTTCGGCCTTTTTCTGTTCAAAATCTTTTTTTAATATTTTTTAATTAATAACATTTTATTTTATTGGTGTAATTTGTTTCTTTTTTGGATGTTTGGGCATGCTCTTTAGGTTATTATTACATCTGGAATAACTGTTTATTTCAATTGCTCTGCCAGGCCAGTTTAGTGACTAAATCTTGACCCTCAGAAAGTTATGTTACTGGGATCCATGGCATGATCTTCCTGTCACAGCTTGCCTGATGGCAGGAGGCGAATTTACTAGGTCACACGTGGGATTTGGTGAATGGTTGTGCTGAGGAGCAGAGTATATGCTTATTGTCTTCATCTTCAACCCTACTAGAGGGCTTGGACTCCTACAGCAAGAGCTGAGGTCCAAAATGAAGTGTGGGAATGGGAAGGCTAAAGATGTAGTCATGGGCAACAGGTTGGGCAGACCAGGTTCCTCCGATATGAGGTCAAAATGGAAGGTGAGGGCAAGCGGCAGGCAAGAAGCATGGTCAGAAGAATAGGCAAAGTAAGAACTAGTAGATGCAGCAACATAAGCGAACACTAAAATCAACACCTAATTCCAAGTGTGTGGTGTGCACTGGGCCTTTACATTTGCATAGACCAGCATGTACACACTAGGAGGTAGTAGAGTAAGGGAAGGTTCACCCAACGTCTTTTTCTGTCAGTGCCGAAAAAGCATTGTATCCTGATTTCACTAAGGATACAATGAAATTCTGCACTTACACGATCTGTATTTTCACATACAGATCATGTAAATGCAGAATTTCAATGAGAAATTGAAGTTGAGTGCCCGAGGCAGATTTATACTTTATTATTATTAGCGCGTAAAATGTCTCAAAGAATTGACAAGTCAATTCTTTGTAGGCGCAGGCGGTAAGCGTTGATACTACTAGACTAAAATCAGCGTCGTCTGATCGGCGACCCTGATTTTATTTTGTAGTCAATGGGAAGTGTTCTACCTATATACCTGGATCTCAGTTTCTCTCCCTCTATCACATCATGTTCTCAGATAGGGCAGCATAAACCAACTGACAGGTTAGCTTTAGGTACAGCATTTGGGGACACTGAACAACACAGTAGACACACTATTAGGAGCAACAGCAGGGTGGCACCATTGCACTTTCTCCAGCACCACTACATCCTTTCTATAAACTGGAGCCCAGAACTAAACAGTATATTCCAAGTGAAGCCGCACCAATTCTTTATACAGCGGTAGAATTACATCCCTTTCCCGCAAGTCCATACCTCTTTTAATACACGCCCAAACAAAGGGTGGGGGTTTTGGGGGAGGGGGCGGAAACATTAAGCATAAATAGGATTTCTCAAAACTCAAAAAAATTCCGACATAACTGCAAGAATTTGTCATGACAATTCCCGGATGGAGAAAACCCGGGAAAAGGAAAAAAGGGAAACCAATCGGGCAGTTACTGGTTGTAACGTTATTTTGCCTTTGACTGTGTCCAATTAGTGTTTTTTATTTTGTCTAGTCAACATTACTCTGCACATCGGCTATGTGGTATCTATCCACTATGTGATCACTTTATTTATTCTCAGTATGCTGGTAACTTTGGTATTCCTGTAGTGTACTTTAAACAACAACAGGTAATATTTAGTCAATATGCAGGGTGTAGTCTTAGTCTCTCTTGACTTGTTATATTAGTGATTGTCACGAACAGGCTTTGTTCATTGGTTGCCGGGTCAGGACACTTTGGCCACGTGACCGAATATGTGACTTAAGGTCAGCTGGATACTGTTTCACAGACACTCCCTATCCATGCGACCAGGGAGGCATGGGGAGTAATAGAGCCCACATGACTACCGGCATGGCACAACACTCACCCACAACCCTGACCAGCTGAAAGACTTATTTTTCCCGTCCTTGAAAAGTTCCTGCGTGCCATCCCCCAGGAGGCTATTTCCCAGATTTACAGTTCCATATGAAAAAGGGGTTTTTTCCTTTGGAATTTAATCATTTTTTCCCAGAAAAGGGGGAAAGACCCATTGTCTTTTTAGGGGGGTTTACAAAATAGCTTTTCCCATACTTTTTGTGGGGACCAATTTTATCTTTTATAAATTAATATGTCTTTCCCCAAACCATCTTTTATCAAGGCTAAATACATTTAATTTTTTAACCCCTTCCTCATAACAAAAACTCCCTTCCCCAAAGTTTGGTTGCTCGCTTTGCACTTTCTCCACCCATAATCCTTTCAAAACTAGAGCCCAGAACTGAACAGCATATTCCAAGGTGAGGCCGCACCAATTGCTTTACACAGCGAGGTAATATTAAATTCCTTGTACCGCGAGTTCAATACCTCTTTTAATACACACCAATATCTTGCTTGCCTTAGAGGATGCTGATTGATATTGCATGCTGATCTGCTATCTATTATCTACAAAATGTAACAGTGCAGGTAGTGGATCCTCTGGACCACCGCAAGCGATGGCAATGGCTGCGCCAGGAAGCGGAATCTAAGTAGGTCCCGGTATTCACCAGAGCCCGTCGCAAGGCAGGATGGGCTTGCTGCGGCGGGAGTCCTACCAGGTCTCTACCCCTGATGCAACTAGCTTGCGGAGGCAGCCGAGGTGCAGCGAGGTACCAAATTGTAAGACGAACTCGTAGTCAAGGTCAGGCAGCAGGTCAGGGCAGGCGGTGTAGATTCGTGTTTGAGAAACGTCGCAAAGATCAGAAACACGGACAGGACGTGGACGCATAGGAAACGGCTTTCTCTAAAGGCACGTGGCACTGAAGATCCGGCGGGGACATGCCGGGGGTGTAAACCTTATATAGGGTCAGCGACTGGCAATCAACCAATTGCCGGCAAGCTGTCCCTTTAAATTTGTGACAACCGGCGCCCTAAGAGGCGGGGAGGCACGCACTGGCCGGCAGAGGACGCACGGGGAAGCAGGAGCCTGGTCTGGTAAGTCTCTCTGCATGTGATGCCACTCGTCACATAAGCTGGGGCATCAGCAGGCACCCGAGTGCGCCCATAGCTGATCCCCCATTAGCTGAAGTGTAGTTTTTATTAGTATCAGTTTGGAATGCATGCGGCTTTTTTGATCACTTTTATTTCAATTTTTAGGGTACGTGAAATGACCAAAAAAAAAGCAGTTTTGGTGCTTGTAATTGGTGTTCAGCGTATGGGATAAATTATGTTATATTTTAATAGATCGGACTTACAGACACAGCAATACCAAATATGTGTAACTTTTTATTTTATTTTTTTATTTGTAAAATGGCAACTTTTAATATTTTGTTTTTTTTACACTTTAAAACATTTTAACTGTAACTTCGAATCCCCATAGGGTGCTTCACCACTTGGGGGCGAGATTGCCTATACAGCCTAATTCGTTGTATTAACAATGCATTACGGTTTACAAAGATGGTGGTTTTACTGCTTTCTGCCTGGGGCAGGAGGGAGTAAAACAGACAACATGGTGGAAATATAAGCCTTCACAAGGCTTCCAGCTGCCGTGTTAAGCAATCAGGACAAAGCGATCTCGCTGATGTCCCGATCGCAGTGAGGAATGGTGCGCGACATCGTTTCTCATTCATTTAGACGTCGCAGCCATATTTGCCATGGCATCTTAAGGGTTAAACAGCGTGGGATGGAGTCAACTGTAACTGGCGGTTTTTAGCTGCAATTAGCAGCTGACACCCGCTGGTTATGTTGCAGGATCGTGCCGCAATCCTACAAAGCCCCTTACCAGCAATATGACGTACTCATATGACATATATTGATAAGGGATAGATAGAGGAATATCTATGTTTCCCACTGAAATCAATAATAGAATAGAAAAGGGGGATAAACTTAACTCTAAAAAAAAGAAAATTAAACAAAAAGTAAAATGAATGCTGTTTCCATGTAATTAGAGGTGAAGCATATGGTTGATTTTCTCTTCTCTCCTTGTTAAATATATTTGATTACTCTAATTATTTTAGGTAATACTTGTTTGCCCAGGCTGTGCTCCTGCTGAGTGAAACAAGTTGCATACCTCTATTATGTATCTCTCTTAGCTATCAATGATAGAACGCAGACATTTAACATTGTGCATACATTTCAACATGCATCTGGCATCCCTTTCCTAGTGCAGATCAGTTAATTAGCAGTATGTTCCTCCTCTGAATCCAGCATGAGCATTACAGTTGGTAGATTAATATTCTTCTTCTAATAGAGATTAAATTGAGTGCAGCACATGTTGGTGTATAACGGGAGTTTACATCATATTTTCCCCTTCGTTTAGGTCACCCCAAGAAACTCCGACTGAAAGCCAAACACTCCCTAGGGCCAACAAGGACAGTTGCTTCAAAAGTTTTCATACCCGGGAAATTTTTGCTTTTCTTTTTTTCAGGGAAAATGAATGATAAACCAAAAAAATTTTTTTTTAAACCCTGGGTTTGTGGTTGGGGGAAACCATTTTTTGTCAAAAATACGTTTTTCTCTTTTTAAAACATAATGAAAAACCCAAAAAAAATCCAAATGCCCCCGATCAAATTTTACTACTCCAGTTTTTAATACCAGATTCCCCCTCTACACAAAGACACAATCTTTGTGGTAGTTTGGGTAGGCCTTTTTTTTCTCAATGGAAAGCTGCCCATTCTTCTTGGGAAAAAGCCCTTTTCCTGTAAAATTTTTGGGGTGCTTGCATAACGGGGCACGTGAAGATTCCCCAGGTGGCTAATAATGAGTAGGAGACTGAGATGGCCACCCAAACTTCCTTTTTTCTCGTAGCCAAGACAGTCACGGCCTTTTGTTTTGGACGTTGTCATGTTGAAGGTTTAAAACGTCCCCCGGGGCTTTCAGGCTGAAGTGCAAATTTGCCTCCATATTCTGATAACGCTCACTCATTTTTTTTCCCTTTAAATTTGACCCCAAATTTTTCCCCTTTTAGCACACACTCCCCAAAACATCAGCGATCCCTCTTGGGTTTACAGTAAATGGTTGTTCCTTTTATCATAGGCCTTGTTTACACTCTCCAAAGTAAGTTTATGTTGTGGGCCAAAATTCGATTTTTGGCTCATCACCCAAATTTCCTTGTTCCCAAAATTTTGAGGCTTTCTCTGTGGGTTTGGCACAGGGAGTTTGGGGAACTACAACCCCACCTCCCCTGAAATATCTGCTGTATTTTATTGTGCATTTGAATGGGATTTTGGAACACAACCCCCACCATCCCCCAAATACTGCTGTTTAAATGTGCTTTGAAATTGCATGTGTGAAAATACAACCCCAGCCATCCCTCTGAAATATCGCTTATTTATTGTGCATTGAAAATTGGTATGTTTGAACTACAAACCCCCAGCCATCCCCGAAATATCTGCTGAATTTTATTTGGGGATTTT
>JAODAL010067993.1:0-17029 GCA_025379985.1 Phyllomedusa bahiana
CGTCCGTCCGGCCTCGTGTCGGGTGTCTCCGTATCCTGCTGTTTTCCCGTCCTGTATGTCTCTCCTTTCCTCCCGGGTTTTTCCCGGGTCTGTACCGAGGGTTTTCCCCGCCAGTTCCCCCGTATCCTGTGGTGCTATATGTACTTTTAACCCTCCCGTACCCTGCTGTTATGTTCCTGTGTTCGGGTTTCCACCGCCGGGGACCCTTCTTGCCCCCCGGCTGTCACCGCAGGTAGCCCGCAGGGGTATGACCGGGGGGTCCCGCACCAAAGTCCACCCCGCTTTGCGGCGGCTCTGGCGAAAACCAGGGCCCCCTTGACTCCACCCCGGCGGGGTCCTCCAGCTACCACCTCGCCTCGTGATCACAGGGGACCCAAACCCCCGGGTTTGTCTGCGGTCGGCCTTCGGCGTCCCCTAGGCGCCGCACCGTTACAATAATCGCTTTCCCTCATAGCCATCTTTTTTGGAGTGCCCCAAATCCCCCCTATAGTAAAAAAACCCCACAAAAGGATTTGCCCCCCCCCTTTTTCACAGTTGGAGGTTTTCTTTGTCTTCAAGCTTCCCCCTTTTTTCCCTCCAAACATAAAAATTCATTATGGCCAAACATTTAAATTTTTAGTTTTGTCAGACCACAGAACAACAAGAAATTTTACTTCTTCTGGCAGATGGCCTTTCCACCCATTTGATACATACCATTTCACGTGGATGATACCAATCTTCCCATTTCCACAGCATCTTACAAGATCTTTTGCTTCTTTTTTGGGGTTATATGCACATGTGGGCCCAAAGCCTTTCATCTCTGAGACAGAAACCCCTCTCCTTCCGATGGTTGATGGCTGGGCATTCCATCTTTTTTGTACTTGCGTAAATTTTTTTACAGATGAACTAGGCTCTCCAGGTATCGGAAATTGCCCCCAAAGGGTTTACCCAGACTTGTCAATTTTATTTAACCCCGGTTACCCAAAAGTGATGAGGGGATTGTGTAACAACGTTTTCGGGGCGATATCCCATTACATGTCGTAGTTGTAGTCGATTATCTCCGAAAATCTATGGAGGGAACAAAAACTTCTTCTCACCCAAAAAATGAGGAGAACGGGAAATTTAAAATCCCCACAGGGGAAACCGGAATTTCTAATCTTAGGCAAACAATTAACTATAAAAAATCACAGAAAAAAAAGCATAGGCAAAAATTATTATGTTCAATGGCTGACCGAAAACATGGGAAAGGCGTAACCCAGAGGTACATGGTTCCAGGGGTATGGGGCACCTTTCCACAAAACAAATGGCACCTGGGGAAATGGCAGGGACCCCAAACTTCTTCACCAGGAACCAACATTTGAAAATTGTGGGGGCAGCAAAAACGGCCCCCTGGGAATGGGGAGGTTCAGCAGGCAGGGGCCTTAGTTACAGTGGGGTGCGGGGAGAGCCAGGGCTGCCTCAGCATCTATTAATGTTCATGGCCACTGCAGCAACAAATGGGATCCAGCATTACTACTTCCCTTTTTTTTAATAATCACGGGCACCTTTTTGATTCTTCCCTGGCAGAATCCCCCCTATTGCGACCCCTGGAACCCCATTTTAAAAGTAGCCTGCCCACAAAGCCCAAAAAATGCCCTTATGGACCCTCAAATAAAATTTGCAATAAGAAATTGACTATTTTAAAAAAACTATTTTCAATCTTGCTTTGCTGGCAGGGGCACTCCCTTTTCTATGCTGGCACTTGCTTTCGTGTTCCCCCGTCTTAAACATGAAAAAGATGCAAACTGTCTCCATTGGTAAACGATCCTGTCTGAAAATCCTGCTTCTACCTCAAGGGGGTTGATGTAAATTCTGACTTTTTTTTTGGGAGTGGGGATCAAGGGGGGTGGACACCCCAGTAACCACTGTTCATTTTGATGGCCTTGAAACCGGAAATAAGCTTTTTGTCAATAAGACCTTTACTATTGGTTTCCTTTACAGCGGCATGCCCCAAAACCAGCAAAGATGCCCTTGATGGACCCTCTGAATAAAAAGTGCCGGAAGAAACAAGTATTTGAACCACTCTTTTAGTTGAACTGGACATTGACTATCCGTGTCCTATACCGCAGCATGACCCGAAAACCAGCATGACCCACAGATCACAAAGATTGACTATCCTTGTCCTGTACCACAGCATGACCCCCGAAATCCGAATGACCCCCAGATTAAAAAGTGCCGGAAGAAAGTATTCTTTGAACCACCATTTTAGTTGAACTGGACATTGACTATATTTGTCCTGTACCACAGCATGAGCCCTAAACCTGTGAGACCCACAGATCAAAAAATGCCTGAAGAAAGTAGTATTTGAACCGGTATTTTAGTGAAGTGGACATTGACTATCCATGTCCTGGACCGCAGAATGACCGTCAAACCTGCATGACCCACAGATTAAAAAGTGCCGGAAGAAAGTAATCTTTGAACCACCATTTTAGTTGAACTGGACATTGACTATACTTGTCCTGTACCACAGCATGACCCCTAAACCTGCTTGACCCACAGATCACAAAGTGGCACTATGCTATTTGCTATTTCAATGCCAGTTCAGCACAGGACAGGCTGGGCTGCACCCATTACAAATATCAGTGGCACACTAAAAACTAAGTAAAACATCAAAGGTATATAGGAATTTTTGAAAATGCATTACTGCTAAGGAAATATGAAAACCTGGGACTCTTGGTTCACAGTTTTTGATCAAAAATGTTTAAGCTCACCTCCCAATAGCGTCAAGGGGATCCCAGTACAGGTGAGTCCCTAACACTAACATCTTACCTCACTAGGAGCCTATTCAGACTCCAACATCTCAAGGAGTGATAAGAACTTGCTACTGAATTATCCTGCACTGGTTTAAAAGAGGTAGGCGGAGTGCTGCACATCATCTCCCCTACTTTCTGAACCCCCCTCCCTCCCCGCTGCTACACACAGCACTAGATGTCAGTATCCTAAGCTTCACAGCTACAAAGATGGTTTTCGGTATAAAAAAAGACGGTCTCTCTTGGCTGTGACAACAGCTATTGGGAGAAGCAGCGAGACGTGTTGCTCTGTAATAAGATAGTGTAGGAATGAGACTGATCAGGAAATGCAGTCATATACATAAAACGAGGTCATGTGATTTTTTTCAGCCAATGAGATCCATACACTGCTCACAGCTGACGTCGTATATCCCTCTCACCCGCCTCTATGCTCTGAGCTGATTGGCTGGCTGCCAAAATTACAGGAAACGCCAAAAAGGAACAATAGTAAATGTGATAACGATTATCTTTAAGATTTTCACGGAAACTATCGCATCATCGCAAAATTCTGATAAACGTAAAAATCGTGCCGATTTCAACTTTTGTCGATAGTATCGCTCATCCCTATTCACAATGACACCATTTTTCAACTCACATTGCACTTTCACCACAGCAGCACACAAACATTTCCCAAACAACGCAGTTGAGCCACCCTTGACCCAAAAGCTAATAATTGCAAGTTCTGCAACTTTGATAGATTGCCCCTTTTACACAAAACAGAAATGAGGGATATGTTTGCAGACAGTCTATCACACACCTAATATACCTACCAAGCCAGCTCACAAAATGTGAGCAAACGTAACTTTCTTCATGGGCTACATGCTGCCTTTATCGTAACTAAGAAGTGGCCATCATAATGAGATTCGACTGTGTAGAATTGAGCGAATTTCAATATGAGTTTTCCAACATGGGAGATTTTATATGAAGAATTATCCGCGTCTGATTTTCATGGCAAGGTTGCAATTAGTCTCCGATGTAGGTCATGATAGTTTATAAATTTACTAATTTTACATTTAAGACAAGGCAACTATGCTTCATCTTAAGCAATTTTGTCTAATATATTAAACCATATTTTAAAATATAACAAGTACTTACATTTAACTGCTCCGTGTGTTCTGGTTTAAAACCAGCTCCATAATGACTTTGACCCAATTCCAATGAGTGGTCCCATTCACTGATGGAAAGCAATTTCTGTATGAGCATTCATATAGAGATTTTGCTATATGGAACCATTCCCCGCCAGCTCCGCTTCACACCGGAAAGGTTAAATTATGTCTCCCAGCAACTGCTGGCTCGTGAATGTTCTTATATTTAACTATTTTACAGCCTCTTTTTAGACCCGGTCTCTGCTAGGATCCTAGGGGGTAGAGGAGGTGGGAACACTAAGAGAAAGCCATACGCTTTAGAAAAGGAATATTTTCTAAAAATCTCACTACATTACTCTTCACAGGTATAATTGCTATATAACTGTTATATAAATATACATCTCAACATGCCAATACACTTCTAATAAAAGTGACAATTTTAAGCCACATTTTTTACAGCAAATTTACTAAAAATGATTGTGTAAAAACAATTACTTTTTTAAACAAGCCAAGTTGAATAAACAGAACTGTAAACTACAGACACATTTGATGTTCCCTTAACTGTAACAACCCAAACAACACCCTAAACATTTTATTTATGGTGATCGGTAAGGGTATGTTCACATGGCTTATTTTCTAGCATATTTGCGCACACATTTCACCACTTATTGTGCTTTATACGCGGTGAAATGCACGCCGCAGTTACAGTAATTCATAGCTCTCATAGCTATGGACTACATGTCAATTGTTAGTGGTGCTTACGTGTCGGTGACAATGTACATCAACGGCGCCGGACGGGTACCAGCCCCCCGTGCTTTGGGCATACGCACTGATCAGCGGGTGCTTCCAAAACACCTGGTGTATTGTGTCGCGTACAGTACATGCCCCAATACGCCATGTGAACATACTCTAAATGTTGTTAATGAAAATATTGCCGGTTCTTTGTCTGTATCTAATCCTGATTAAACTTAATATGAATTAAACTTTTATTTATGTGTTTGGCAAAATAACACTTTAAAAACTACACGTCATCTTGCAAATATGGCCGACTTAGCTATGTGTGAACCGTCTGCTGGACTGCAAAGGGGAGGGGCAACAATGTACTGGCGCAACATACTATGTGCAAAACCTGCTGTCCTGCTGAATCCCTTCACTAAGAAGCCCCAGGCTTTACTTCTCAACTACTTATGTGGCTTCCAGACGTGCATACAGTTAGGAACTATAGTAACCCGGAACCTTTGGGCTCCCTGACCGCTAATATTTTGAAACCCAAAATTTATGGATTAACCCCATTGAAAAAAAAAATGCCATATCCAAAACTGTGACAAATTGAATAGCCAAGTTTTTAATCCAACAGTATAACCGCCAGCGCGAGAACCTACTTTTACTGTCCACAGGTCATTTATTGATCCTTTTGCGTCCTCGGGTGCAGTTTTGTTGCCCCAATAATATCTGCAACTCAATCCTTGTTATGCCGGTTTCCAAATTCATGTTGCAAGGACATCCTAGGTAATATGTCGGAAAGAAGATGCCTGCTCATGCTTTTTTTCGATTTAAAATTTTTTCTTTTTTATAGGGTTTTCACAGATACAGTGTTTTAGAGGGGGGTAACATTAACGATCCATTATTACACTTTGATTCACAGAAAAACCATTGCCCTTTATTCTTATACAGTACTGTTGGTTACCTTTAAAGGGTTTTATCGAAAAAAAGTCAGTCTCAGATTGGGGGGGCAGTAAAAATAAGCACTTTTGTAATTTTTTGCTTTACCCTGTCACTTGGTTTAGCAGATATAAATTTCTGTAAATCTGATTTGTTTTCCTGCTCGGTCAGACTGCCCCCTGGCCGGATCCCTCCCCCCTAGACACCCCCCCGCCTTGTTTGGGCTGGCTGAATTTCATTCGCCTTTTTGGGATAACGCCCCCAACGGGAAAACCCCCCAGTCACGCCCGCTCGCTGTGATTGGCTGCCTGCACACCTTTTTTTCTCCCCTCTGAGCTTTTTTAAAATCGTAGTGAAACCAAAGTTCTGGCTGTAACCCATCTCCCACTCTAGGGTGAATGTTTGGGCAATTGCTGCCTTTTAAGTCCAGTCCCTTCAAAACACGTGTTATAGATCTCCTCATGTTAACAGGGGGAAAAGGGGGAGGGCAGTGTGCATTGCTCCAATAACCCAGTTGTCCTAGAACAGAAGGGGGGAGGGAGTGGGGGTATAAATCACTGTCCTCAGTTCAGGCTTTTGTATAACGCATATAGCACGCAAGGACTTGTGGAGCCTGAAGGCTGCAGACATAAGAACGCAGGATGGTCAGAGCTGTTTATATCCAGACAACCTTCTGCATCCCCTGCTTCAACAAAATTATGATGTCACGGTCTTCAGTGGGGGGAGACACACCCCTGGCGGGAGAGAGAGCCTCGAGGAAAGAGACTCGCCCCGGGTTTTAAATTCAATCTCAGAGAATTTGTTGAAAAGCAGAACATTTCAAGATAAAAAAATCCTTTTTAATAAAACCCCCTTTCATGAAAGGGGGCCTCTACATTACCTTTGTTTTGCATTCTTTAATAATTAATTTGCTGCATATCACCTGACGTTCAAATTAGTCATTAAGGTATTTAATAAGGTATGACATTACATCTGATCTTAATTATTGTTCTTTTGAAAGAAGAAAACAGGCCGTTTACTAAGTGGGCGACCAAGGACCTTTTTATGGTTATTTTTTTGGTTATTAAATGCCAAGAGTGGATATTTTATATACCTAGCAAAATGTTATAGTCTTAGGAAAACTAGAAATTAAGTAAATGAAATGTTAAATCAGTTTGTCTCAGTCGCCATACTAAGGTCAATAAAAATATACCACTTGAAATCAGGAGAATAGGTGGGCCGGATGAAGTGTTCTCCAGTCATTTCTATGAGATCTGTTTGGAAATTTCAAACACTTTTAAGACAAAAAACTATAGTTTCATTCACAGATTCTTTCTCTGAGCAAAATTCACTTTTAGTTGCCGTCTGTGACAGAAGGGTGTTTAAAGGGGAAGAAATGACACCAAGATTGGACTGCACACTAAACAACTAGTAAGCGATCATTTGGCATAAATGGACGACTGAACAAAATGACACTATAGGAGTTATACGTGGCACAGAATTTTTTTCACTTTTTTAGACCTCATTCATATTACACTATTGTCATATATGTGGTTGACACAACTTAGGTCATAGTTTGCTGCTACTAGTTGCTTGCTGATGGACACATTATTAAGGAGGTGATAAAAACTACCACATGGAGAGAAGTTTTAAACTTTTTAGGGTATTAAAGACTTCCTGCTCTTAGGAAATTGAGTAACAAAACCCCATACAAATAAAAGCATAAAATGCTATTACATAACACTAAAAAAATAGATAGGGGCATCAAAGGAAAATTTTGCACAGGGCACCATGTAATTTGAAGCCATTTTTGCTCGCAGATAGTGTTGAGCGAGTACGATGGCCATCGACATCGGTCGATGGTCGATAGTCGACCATCATTGACAAGATATTCGATGGTCGATGATAGATTATGATCGATGACCATTAAAGTCTATGGGAGAGCAACAGCACCTTAATTCTTACTCCCAAACGGGGCGGGAGAAGCTGGAATTAACATCCCACAACAGTCAAATGGATACGTGCTACATCTTAGGCAACACACTTAGGTTATAAAAGCCACAGAAAAAAAAATCACACACCATTCACTATCCCTGTCTTGCACCACAGCATGACCCTTAAACCTGCATCACCCACAAATGAAAAAGTGCCAGAAGGCAGTATGATTTGAACCATCATTTTACTTGAACTGGACATTGAATATCCCTGTCCTGGAACGCAGCATGAGCCCCAAACCTGCATGGCCCCCACATTTAAAAAGTGCCGGAAAAAGGAGTCTTTCAACCACCATTTTAGTTGAACTGGACATTGACTATACCTATCCTGGGCCACAGCATGAGCCCCAAACCTGCATGACCCCAGATTAAAAAGTGTCGGAAAAAGGAGTCTTTCAACCACCATTTTAGTTTCACTAGACATTGACTATACCTGTCCTGGGCCACAGCATGAGCCCCAAACCTGCATGACCCCAGATTAAAAAAGTGCCTGGAAAAGGAGTCTTTGAACCACCATTTTAGTTGAACTGGACATTGACTATACCTGTCCTGGACCGCAGTATGACCATTAAACCTGTCTGACCCCCAAATTAAAAAGTGCCGGAAAAAGGAGTCTTTCAACCACCATTTTAGTTTCACTGGACATATACTGTCCCTGTCCTGGGTAGCGCTTGCCCCTCCGTATGAGTGCGGACCAATTGAGCTTCACTTGGAAATACTAGTGGTTAACGCTCCTGTTCCACCCAGGTGCCCTGTTTCTTGGCATTCTTTCTCTCATTTTACTCAACGTGCTGGAGGAAATTGTTCTCTGTACTTTGTTCTCTGTCCGTGCTCCATACTCCATGTCCTCTAAATAACCTACATCTGGTCAAGTTTTCCTGTACCTCCCTTGTACAATTCAGAGGAATTTTTTACCAGCTATTTTGTACATGCAAGTTTTTTTGTTGTTTTAATTAATTTAGAAAACAACATTTTTAATATAAAAAAAATAGGATGGAATCCCACATGTCTTTGTTTCTCTTTTTAATTGTATTAAATGGGTTCTGTCTAATTACCAGGTGTTGATAGCTATGTTAAATGATCTTGCAAAAACTGTCATTTTTGCAAATGTGTCCATTAAACAGTGTCCTACCTATTCCTGTTTCTGACAGCACCATCGGCCCTTGGAGCACTCTTGACGCAATTGTGAAGAACAAATGTCTGTTATTAGAGAAAACAACATTTTTTTTATAAATAGGACTGGTTGTATAGCTGCATGTCACAGCAAAATGCCACAAAAAATTACAAAAAACATGACCCTTGAGCCACTTTGGACAATTGGTGAAGAACAAATGTCTGTTAGGAGAAAAAAACATTTTTTTTATAATTGGACTGTAGTTTAGCTGCATGTAACGAAAAATGACCCCCAAAAATTCAAAGCATGGACCCTTGGCCACTTTGACAATTGGTGTAGAACAAATGTCTGTATAGGAAACAACATTTTTTTTATAATTGGACTGTAGTTATTGCTGCATTTCAATGAAGCTTGCTACTACCCATAAAAATTGTTATATAATGACCTTTCTCACACTTTTAAAAATTTGTGGGAGGGAGAGATATGCCACGTAGAAGCACATTTTCTGTTGAAGAAGACTTGTTTATTGCTGTATCTCACTGCAACATGACCCAAAAAAATTATAATTAGAACTTCTCAGCCACTATTAAAAATTTGTGAGGAGAATTGCCACTTAAAGCCACATTCAGTTCCAATAGGACCATATTTATAGCTGCGTATCTCACTGAAACATGACCTCCAAAACCATTGACATTTGCAGAAAACTTCTAAAGATAAGTGAGTATATGGAATACCGGTGTTGTCATGAAAATCCTTGCTTGTCATTAACAGTCTCTCACAGCAAAAAAACAGCACATTGAACTGTGGAAAAAGAGAATAAAAAATGCAGTAAGAAATGTCTTTTTTAAAAAAAGTTTTCAAGTGGACATTTCTGTTAGAAGAGGAATGTGAAGTAGACCGCAAACTTATATCGGTGACCCTCTGGCAATTGGGGGGCCATCATCCATCAGAGATCTTGGCCTGATTCATCTTGATGATAAGTCAAACGATCCACATTTCTGTGGAAAGCCGGATGTGGTTTTGATCTGTAATGACTCCTCCAGCTGTGCTGAAGGTCCGATCAGTTATGACGCTGGATGCTGGGCAGGACTAATCCTCTATGGCGTGTCGAGCGAAAAGTCTGGGCCATTAGTCATTTTGGATACCCAGAAGTCTTATTGGGTACGGAAAATTATAACATCGGTGTGAGACGGACAGAATAGTCGTCTGCTGTACCATGATTTTAAGACTGGTCTCTGTGTGTTGGATGTGTGCCCTGCAATTGCATGCGTTGGTGCAAAGGTGGTAAATAAAGATTGCCAGAGGCTCACCCCAATTAGCTTTCTGGCCACCATTGCCTGCTGATTTGCTGCTGCCGCTACGGCTACTTGGCCTCTTACTGCTGTCACGTAGTGATGTTCGTTCCACTGAGACATTTGGGAACGTGAAGCTGACGCAACAGATCGTCTCCAGTTGATCAATTCAGCAAGTATCCATTTCCTGCATTTTATCATTATTTGGGTGGGTGGAAGGAAAGTGCTGAGTTTTGTTTTTGTACCGGGGATCCAGGAGGGTAGGCCACCAAGTTAACTGTTGTTCATTTGGATGGCATAATGCGAGGTTCAAGTTGGAGGAAATGAGCATCCAAGCCTTATGTGAGAGACTTGGCAGCTTGATTTCCCAAGCCTCTGGGTCGAGGGCCCTCGGTCTTGCAAACTGATCTTCCGATCTTCCTCATCCGCCCTCAATTCGCCGCCAACCTCTTTCCAAGACCAGGGAAGTCGGTAACTGTCGGTGTCTCGGAATACTCATCATCCTCCTCATCACATACCTCTCCTCCGCTGCTCCGGCACAGCTTCAACACAGCCCTGACTGCTGAGATGATGCACACTGAGAGCTGTTGCGCCTCACCTTTGCACTAGCCCTGGGACCCGAAACACTGCCTAGATGACGACCGATGAATTGTGAAACTGTCAGGCCTGGTGGATTTGATGGGAGAAGGGCTCCGTGTCCGCATACTGTGTCGTCTTTCCCTCCGTCGCTGGCGGGGGGACTGTTGTTTTCAGAGTGTTTCCAACGACTCGTTCCAGAACTAAGATCACCACAATGTCATGCTGACATGGGGCATTGTCCGCACTGTACCATTTTGGTTGCTCTTCAAAACTGCAAGGATGGTGCAGAGCTTCTTTCACCTGCCTCCACTCAACGGTGGCTCAACACCCGAGGTCCGCTCGCTGCTTGTAGGCCATGTGTGTCACTTAGTACTGCGTAATGGCAATTGCGCGCTGCCACAATCGTGGAAGGCATGTGGACCGGGGGGTGGAATTCAGCGTGTTGCCACGTCAACAATGAGCTCGGTTGATGGGAGGCCGTGTGCTGACGCTGCAACGCTACCTGGCGGGACGAATGCAGGGTCGGAACGGCGGAAGTGCGAACTTAGACTTCGAGCCTTCATCAGAGGCCAGTCCAGACTCCGGGTTTGTCTTTAGAAATTTTCTGGATACTAAGGTTCATGACATGTGCAGGCAGGGATGTGCTCCAGCCTACTAGTCTTAAGGTTGCCTGCAGATTTCGCCCGTTATCGCCACATCACCTTGCCTGGCACAAGGTTCTTGGCACCAGCCAGAGGCACGAGGCGCGCGTCTCGTTGAGGAGAGCCGTCCACAGCTCCTGGGACCTTTTGTGTTTGGACGCTGGTCTCAATGACAGATTATTTTCAACACGGCCTGGTTTCTCTGGGCAGTGATGACCAGAGGACTTGGGGGGAAAAAACCCTGCCACCATCCCTGCTGGTTTTTGTAGAGCGTGTGCGCCGAGCCTGAGTGCCACCCGTCACCGCCAGAGACATCCACCCAGCTCACCAGTGAGATGTAAAAGAGATATAGCGGCATTGGCCTGCTTACTGTCCATGTTGGTCGGTGGTCAGATGGACTTTTCCGGCCAACAGATGCGACAACGGCTTGAAATTTAGATAAACACGTGGCTGGCCAGCGGCAGGGATGGCTTTTCTGGCAAAGAAAATGCTGGCTCGGCATCTGGTATTTGGGGGCTGGCAGAGGCCATGATGAGGCAGAACTCATCTGTGTCAACCAGACGAAAGGCAACATTTCCAAGGCCAAAAAGCCTGGCAATGCAGACATCAGGCTTTTGGCTTTGGGGATGGTTTGGGTTAAAGTTTTCTTCTGCTCCCATTCCTGGAAGACAGAAGGTTGGCTGTAGAGGATGGCCGCTGTACGGCGGGAGGTCATCAACCTGGCGGAAGGAGAAGGGGTAGGATGCGTCTCTGGTGGTGCTGGTGGTAACTCGGGCGGCGGTGGAGGCTGAAGCGGTGGGCCCGATCTGATCATGTCTTGAGAGGACATGGGCAGATGAGTAAAGCACACGGAGCGGATGAACCAGCTTGCCTCTTCTCAAATCTAGACCCTGGCAGCATGCTTCTTAAAAGCAAAGATTTTCTTTCATTGTAATGTAGATAATTAAAGGTGCATGAAAGCTATAAATTCCCATATGGACGGACCAAACGAGAGACACTCAGAGCAAAGCTAAGTACTGCAGGTTGGTTTGGAACGACGCGTTTGGGATCACATGACCTTACTCAATGCACCTTATTTTATCTACTTTCAATAAAGAAGAATCTTGCCTTTTAGATGCTTGCTGCCGTGGGTCTGATTTGGTGAGAGTGCCAGCTGGTTTCATCCTTCGTTTGCTTTTCATTTTTACGTGGGTTGGTTAGCGCACGGAAGCCGTGCTGACAACTCTATGACCTGCATCATACGGTGGACTGTATATAGTTGAATACTAAAAGAGGTGACTGTTTTTTTTCTTTGACATGGGCAGATGAGGAACGCTTGGTGGTGGCGGTGGAGGAGGGCGGAGACAGAGGAGGTTTTGTGACAGTGGTTGGCGGCCCGGAGTCGGTCTGGCCTTTTTTGGCCAAGTGTTGCCTCCATTTCAAACTCTCATGCATTCGCTGCATTTGACTAAACATGTTGGGTGGTGGTTAACCACCTAGGTTTTCTTGCCTTACTTATGCGTTTACAGCAAAGGCGGCATATGACATCGCTGGTGAATCAGTGTCTTGTCTCAAAGAAGGCCAGGCTTGAGGGTCCGGGATAGTGTTGAGCGATTTTTATCGACAAAGTTGAATTCGGCAAGGTTTTTATGGTGATCGAAAATTTCCAGATCATGCGATAATTAGGTTAAATTCTGTGCATATCTATAAGATCGCGCCTTTTCGGCGCTTCCTTGTATTTTTGGCGGCCAGCAAATGAGATTACAGTATAGAGAGGGTGAGATGTGTGTGCGACGTCTTGTTTGGGATGTGTATGTTGCGATTGGTGGAAAAATCACATGACCTCGTTTTACATAGAACAGCGTTTTTCTGTTTCAGCCTCAGTGTCTCTCCAGCGTCTCATTGGGATAGGACTGCGCTCTGCCATGTGGCAAACAGCTCAGCGAAATTAGGTATATTTCTGCACCAGAGACACTCTACTATTAGCTGTGATCATTCCATTTTAGTTAGATTAGAGATATATTGAAGAATTTTTGACTAGGTTAGTAGAGTATTTTAAAGCAGCATCTAGCGCTGGTAAATTCACGGCGGTGGGAGCGGGGGGGGGGGGCCCGCGGGTAACACCGACAAGCTCTATCTATTAAGAAACACTGGATAAAGTTCACCAAGACTTAGTGTGACATGGTAGGGGTGTATCTTTATTATTGACAGTTTGCTATTGAAGATATTTTCCTGATATTGGGCAGACTGACTTTTATTGGATAACATCCATTTCTAGTAAACTGCAGCTGTCTCTTTGTTAGCTGCAAAAATACACTTTTAGTATCAGTATACATGTTTCAATAGGTGTTCAATTTTTACCCCATTACCACTGTGTCTCGTTGATTTTCCCACACTTGCACTTAAATTACAATCCAGCAATCTTGTAGTCAGAACAGGTTGTTTCGTCTGCCATAATACGTGTATCGTAGAAAACATCCCAGTTAACGTGTTTTTTGACTTTTGCGCACCCAGATGTCATTGACGCAGCATCTACGTAAATCTTTAAAACAGCAATTCTATTTTTACCACGGTGATTGAAAGGTGCAAAAATACCGTTATATTATATCAAAAACATAAAAGTTCGTGTTTTTTGACTTTTGCCACACACAGCATGTTCATTGAAGCAGCATCATACGTAAATCTTAAAACAGCAATTCTATATTCTACCACAGGTGAATTCGAAAGGTGCAAAAAAAACAGTTTATTATACCGATACATATCAGATACGTGTTGTTTTGGACTTTTGCCCAGTCCAGATTTGTTTGAGAGACACCTTGCATGTTAAAATTTGAATCCAGCAATTTTGTTTTTTTGATTAGAGGGATTTGAGCAGAAATAGCTGTGATTTGCCGTCTTTTAATAAGAGACTTTCCAAAACTATTCCATACTTCTCAATTTTTATATTTCTGGAACATGGAGCGAAATCAGGTGGTAAGCGAGCAGCAAGGAGGGGGTTAGCACATGGAGGTAGAGGTACGAGAGAAGCGTCTCCTTCAGTGCTGGAGACAAAACGCCGATGACAGCGGATCGTCAGTGGCAGGACCCGTCAGGCCGTCATCGCTGGGTCAGGGCATGTGAATCTAAGTAAGAACATCGTCGCCAATCTCGTACTTCATTGGTCTAATGCAACCTGATCTAGCAGTCTTATCCTCCTCCGTACTCGAATAGTCACGGCCCACAATGTCGTCATCATGCATCATCAGCATCCGTCCTACATGAAGCAGAACAATATGTCAACGTCGCGTATTACCCACCTCTGTGGTTAACCATTGTCTGAAGTCCTCTTGATGACAAAATGCGGTTGGGGTCGTCAGGCATGTTAAAAGATCAGAGGATGATTTAGTCTGCTCTGTCGTCCAGTTAGCTGATGCCATCAGAGGGAGGTGAAGGAAAGTGGTCAATCGGCAAAATATCTCCTGGGCGGTCGGAAAAGCTTGCAGTGCCCCTTGCTTGTAGGCCACAGCTTCTGGATGCGAAAGTCAGGACGACCAGTCACCTGTGTTGATGTTGATGACGACATTGCGGAATCCATCCTGGTCTTTTCCGCAGGTATTTGCTTGCGAGTGCTTCATCAGTGGACGAGGATGGAAGACGTTGGTGGTAGTGTCAATACGGGTCCCGCCACAAAAAGGAGAGGTCGGTCGCAGAAGTCCGCTGCTGATATGATTCCGCCCGCCTCGGTCAGCGCAACAAACCCGATCCTCGATTTATCGCCGTCAAAAAAGGTCCAGGACCTCTCAAGCCTGGGCTTTCCTTTGAGCAAGCCTCTGTATTAACACCAGCGAATGTCATTATGCCCCGGGCCCGGGGGCCCTTTGCCTTTAAACGCATAAGTAGAGGCGAAAGAAAAAGAAACCTTAAGTGGTTAACCACACCAACATGTCTTGTCCTTGCAGCGAATGCATGAGTGAAATGGAAGGGAACACTTGGGCCAATAAAGGCTGTCCGCGCCGGGCCTCAACCACTGTAACACCCTTTGTCTCCGCTCCTCCATCCTCCGCCACTCTAAGCGTTCACTCAGCTGCCATGTCTTCAGTGTCTTGTTCAGGGATCAGACATCCACTCAGCCTCCACCGTCGCTCGAGTACACCAGCACAAGAGAACCATCCTACCCCTTCTCCTTCCGACCAGTTTGACGACTGCACGCGATACAGCGGCAATGTCTAAGCAGCCAGCCTTCTGGTCTTCAGGTTTGGGAGCAGAAGAAAACACTTTAACCCAAACCATCCAAGCCTATGCCAGAATGTCGGCATTGCTCAGGCTTTTGCCTTGGAAATTTTGCCTTTCCGTCTGGTGACACAAGATGGGATTCGTCACGTCATGGCCCCTCGCCTGCCCCAATTACCTGATGCCGAGCAGGCATTACTGTGCCAGAAAAGCCGTCCCTGCCATGGCCGCCACGTGTCATCTAAAATTTTCAAGCGCGTTGTCTGCATCTGTGTCCGGAAAGTCCATCTCACCACCGACACATGGACTAGTAAGCACGGCCAAGGCCGCTATATCTCTGTGACAGCTCACTGGGTGAGCTGGGTGGATGTCTCTGGGGGTGACGGTGGCTCTCAGGTCGGCGCACGCTCTTCAAAACCGCAGGGATGGTGCAGGGCTCTTTCCCCCATAGGTCCTCTGGTGGCATCACGTGCCCAGAGACACCAGGCCATGTTGAAATTAATCTGCCTTGGAGACCGTCCACACACAGGTCAGGAGCTGTGGCGGCTCTAAGCAACGAGATCCGAGCGCTGGCTGGGTGACAAGAACCTTGTGCCAGGCACGGTGGTGTGCGATAACGGGCGAAATCTGCTGGCCGCCCTTAAGATCGGTAGGCTGGAGCACATCCCTTGCCTGGCACATGTCATGAACCTTGTCGTCCAGAAATTTCTAAAGAGCTACCCGGGTCTGGATGCCTGCTGAAGAAGGCTCGAGGTCTGAGTTCGCACTTCCGCCGTTCGCACCCTGCTTCGTCCCGTCTGGCTGCGTTGCAGCGTCAGCTCGGCCTCCCCGTCAACCGTCTCACTGTTGACGTGGCAACACGCTGGAATTACACCCTCCACATGCTCCAGCGATTGTGGCAGCAGCGCAATGCCAATTACGCTGTACGATGTGACACATGGCCTGACAAGCAGCGGTACTGGACTCGGGGTGTTGAACCACCGAGAGTGGAGGCAGGTGAAAGAGCTCTGCACCATCCTTGCCAGTTTTGAAGAAGCCACCAAAATGGTCAGTGCGGACAATGCCCTTGTCAGCATGAGCATTGTGGTGATCTTAGTTCTGGAACGATCGTTGGACACTCTGAAACAACAGTCCCGCCAGCGACGGAGGAGGAGGAGACGGACACAGATGCGGACTCGGAGCCTTTCTCTCCGTCAAATCCACAAGGCCCGACAGTTTCACAATTTCATCGGTCTTCATTAGGCAGTGGTTCGGGGTCCAGAGCTAGTGCAAGGTGGCGCATCAGCTCTCAGGGTGCATCATCTCAGGCAAGTCAGGGCTGTGTTGAAGCTGTGCCGGAGGCAGCGGAGGAGGGGAGGAGGAGGTATTCCTAAACACCGATGTTACCGACGTCCCTGCCTTGGAAAGAGGTTGGCGCGAATTTGAGGCGGAGGAGGAAGATGAGGAAGATCAGTTTGCTAGTGCCCTCGACCCAGAGGCTTGGGAAATCAAGGCTCCATCTCTCACATGAGTGCTTGGATGATCCATTTCCTCCAAACATTATCCTAGCATTAAGGCCATCAAAATGAACAACAGTTACTGGGTGGCCACCCTCCTGGATCCCCGGTACAAAACAAAAATCAGCACTTTCCTTCCACCCACCCAAATAGAGAGTAAAATGCAGGAAATGGAACTTGTGATTGATCAAC
>JAODAL010067994.1:0-17029 GCA_025379985.1 Phyllomedusa bahiana
CACCCCCTTTCCCCTTTGAGGGTCCAAAGCCTTAGCCCTTTTTTCCAAAAAAAGCCGCCAATGGGGGGGGTTTTTTGTTTTTGTCGGTCATGGAACAGTCCCCCCCTCTTGCACCCTGTCAGGTTACTTTGGCGAAAAAAACCTTTTTCAGTCCCTGGGCCCCAAAACCAAGGGCCCAAAACCATTCCCAAAACTTAAAAAGGAGCTATAATTGTCAGGAATTGCGCTCTGAACTCCCCGAAAGGGGGGGGGCGGGCTGGGGCCATAGGGCAATTACTCTTCTCCCCCCCCCTCCTTGGACCCTTGGGACAAACAAAAAGCCCCCCAACCCATGTAAGAACCTACCCGTCAGTATACAAGCAGAAAGGGGGGGGTTTCGAAACCCCGCGGGGGAAAAGGCCAGAATTGGAGGGGCCACTGGTTCAGGCGCCTCTTTTACCGGGTTTCAAAAGCCCTCTTTTGCTGCCGAGGTTCCCCCCCAACTCCCAATAGGGCCCATTTTTTTTTGGGACCCCCAAGGGGTATCCCCTAAGTAACTCCAATTTAAGGGGGCCCGTAGTTTCAAATGAAACAAAAACGGGGTTTAATAAAAACCTTCGGTTAATACCCCGGGGCCCGCCCCAGGAATTTGGCCCGCAACCCCTCCTCGTAGTTTTTAACAGGCCGAGGCCCAGTTTTTGGGGGAACCCCGCTTTCCCCCCTTACTGGGGGGCCGGGCTTGTAACCCCTTTCCGAAAAAGTTGAACCCACAATTGCCCCCCAAGTAAATCTAATTTTTTGCTTGCTGGGAAGAGGCTGGCCACTTTTTCTTTGGCTTGATCTTTTAAAGCCCCATGGTTCTCGTAGGGCCCTTTTCCCCGAAACCTGCCCCCAGTTTTGAAGGAATTGGTCTCCGTCCAAAAAAACAAACCCCCCAAAACAAACCCCCCACAAAACATCGTTCCAGGTAGATCCAGCACGGACTCAAAAGGGTTTAAAGATCCCCAAAAAATGTTCCATCAGCCCTGGAAATGGTCCCTGGGGGGCGTTTTTGGGGAAAAAGCCCAAAACGGCTCCCGGATTTTTAAACTCTAGAGTTCCCCATGGCAGAAATAAAAACTTGTCTTTTGGGGGCCCCCTAATTCCTTCTCAAGCCACTGGTACCCTGCCCAGTAATCCCTGGGCCCAGGTCAAGGGGTCGAAAAAAAAACTTTTTTGGGGGAAAGGCCTAAGAAGCGGGGGGCAGCGATCCTTCCAATTCCGCGGGGGGAGGGGATAGGCTCACGAATTGGTTGGGGGGTTTTTAGCTTCCCTGGTAGTTCTACGCAGAAAAAACCTGGAGGACGGCCCCCATTTTTTTTTTTTTTCCACACCAAAACCAACGGGGGCGGGCCCCAGGGGGGAAATTTGACTTTCTCTTGAATCAACCTTTTTTCTTTCCCGCAATGCCTGGGCCCACCATGTCTTTTTTTCACTTTTCCTTTGGGACATTTTTTTTTGGGCGGGGATTTTTGTTCTAAAAAACCGTTTTTTCCCGAAAATTGGGCGGGGCAAACCCGGGGGGGGGGGGAAAAAAAAAAACCATTTAAGGACCCCAATTTCCCCGGGGAACCCTTTTTGGGAAAAGGTAATTTCTTCCCCCAACGCCCGTTTTTTTTCCCGGGGGGCCCCCCAAAAAGGGGTTTTTCCCCCAAAACCAAAAATTTCCCCCAGGTAAATTGGTCCGGAGGTTAAAATCCCAAAGGGGTTTCCCCCGATCCAAATTTGGGGGTTTTTCCAGGGGAAAAAGAACCCCGGGGGGGACCCAAAATCGGATGATCTAACCCCAAAAAGGGGGGTGGGGGGTTGACCCCCCCTTCCGCCAACCCCGGGGGAACCCGGGGCCCCCCTTTGGGGTTTTCCCAAAAAAACGGGGGGGCCCCCCGAAGGGGCGACTCCTTTTAATTCCCCAGGGGGCCCCCCGTTTTCCCCTTTTCCCGGGGGGGCCCCTTTGGGTTTAACTTTTTTTTTTCAAACCCAGGGGCCCCCCTGGACTTTATTTCTTTCTTTAATTTTTCCCAAAATTTTTTGGTCCCAGTTTTTTTTCAAATCCCTTTTTTTTGGGGGTTTTTCCCCCTGTGGGGCCCCTTTTCCCGGGTTTTTCTTTTTGGTCAATGGGCCCCCATTTTTAAAAAAAAATTTCCCCCGGGTTTCCCTTGGCCCCCTGGGGAAACCAGGGGTTTTGATTTCCCCCCCCCCTTCCCCCGGGGGCCTTTCACCCCCTTTTCCCCCGGGGGGCCCCCTTTTTTGGGGGTGGGTTCCCCAAATCCGGGGGCCCCTGGGCCCCCCTTTTGGGGGCCTCCCTTTTTCCCCGGGAATTCCCCTTTCCCCCCGGGTTTTCCCCCGGGAAAAGGGGGCCCCTTTGGGGGGGGGTTTTTTCTGGTAAACCCCCCCTTTCCCCCAAAGGGGGGGAAATTTTCCCCCAAAAAATTTTTTTTTCCTCCGGGGGCCAAAAACCTTTGGTTTGTTGTTTTATTTTTTCCTTTTTGGGTTCCCCCCCCCTTTCCCCCCTTTTTGGGGTCTGGATTGTTTCCCCCTCACCAATTTTCCCCTTTCCCGGGGGGGGGGTTTTTTGGGGGTCCCTTGGGGAACCCGTTTCCCAATTTTTTTCAAGGTTTGGGGGGGCCCGGGGGGGGTTTCCCAAATGGTTAACCCTTTTTTTTTTGGGTTTCCCCCCCCAAAATTTGCCCTGGAGTTCCCCAGGGGTTCCCCCCCCCCTGCGGTTCACCCCCATTTTCCCCATCTGAGGGGGGCCATAATCATCGGACCATTCCCATTCCCGCAGCTCCCGGAAGGCTCCGCCCCTTTCTGGATCCCGCCCCACCTGCCAATAAGGTCCCAAGGGGCCCCGACCTCTGTTTTTCGGGCCCATAGTGGGTGACGTTTTCCCCTCCGTCGCCGGAGATATCATTCCCCCCCCCTCCAGGGAACATGGGAACCCCTTTCGGCTAGTAGGGGGTTAAAATTTGGCAGGAAATGGTCAAAACTCCCCGCCCCTTTGTCCCCCATGACGTTGAAGGCAAAAATCCCCCTCAACGGGTAAAACACAATTCCCCTCCCCCCTTCCCAACAGTGGGGTCCCCCACCGGTGGTTTTTGTTTTTTTTTTGTTTTCTTGTGACTCTTCCCTGGTAGATTTGGGTTTTTTTTCAAACCAAGAACCCTTTTCCAAGCCCATTCAACCCTTGCGTTTCTGGGTTTTTTTTCCCCACTGGCAGGTAAAATATCAATATTTTTTTTTTTTCCCATGTCGTGCGGGATCTTTGATCCCCGGGGCTTACCCGCTTGAACAACAACCTTCCACGTTGGCCCCAATGGGTTTTTTTCCAAACCGGATTTGTGGGGGGGCTCTCTGCAGACTGCAGCTCCTCACCAAATCTGGTCGTAGTGAACTTTTTTTTTCCTTAGTGGGCCGTGGACGTGTGGCCCACACCGCTGCCAAATTTTATTTTTGGGCCCTCTTTTTGGCATAGAAGGGTGGATTGAATTCCAGGTCCCCCTCGAGCACGTTCATGCACCCCCCCAAGGATTCCACAATCCCCTAAAAAAACCCCCTTTTCCCCCTCTTGAAATTGGGTGGATCCAACCCAGCAAAACCTTCCCCCTCCTTCTTTGCCCAATGTCCCCCCCCCCCCCCCCCCCCTTTGAACAAACAGTTCCCCCGGACCCCCCTGCAATCCAAACTATCCCCTTGTACATCCAGCTACACCAAAATTGGGTTGACTGCCCCGTCCGTTTGGGGCCCCGCCTGAAGGGGGGATGGTTGGATAAAGAGACGGGGGGGGGTGGGGGGGGGGGGCGGTGGGGGGCTTGTGCCCATCGTTTTCTGGCTTCCCAATTGCAATGTGCCCCGAAAGTGGGGTCCTTCCTCAAGCAAAAAAGAAACCTCCAAGGGGCAAAATTCAGGGTAAACACCTGACGCCAGTAAAAATCCAACCCCCAGACAGTGGCCAACCTTTATTTCTAGATCCCCTCCTTTCTAGCTTTCCCCCTGCTTTCCCATTAAACAGGCGAACACTGGACCAGTAAAAAGATCGTACTCCTCCAACGCATGTGTGGGAGCCTTTGGTTTTTTTTTTTCCCTGTTTTTTGCCCCGCCACAAGGAAAAAAACCCGGCCCATGCCGGCTTAACTGTGATATATGGGCGGGTTGGGTAAAGTTTTTTTTAAAAAACGCCCGGCTCCTGCCCCTTACACTGTATTTTTTGCCGACCAATCTCCTTTCCGGAGAATGTGGTCCCATGGTAGAAAACTGGTATATTTTTGAACAAGGCCCAAGCCCAGAAAGGGGGGCCCCCCTCCCCCCTAATAAAAAAACCTCTGCAAACACCTGGTGGAAAAACCCCCTCCTTTTGCCTTTGCGTGTAAAGGAAAAAATAAACCCCACCCTTGTGGGAGCGTGGATCTTTGAAAAGGGTAGCTGCGTGGGAAAAGCCGTAATGTCCATTCTGGAGCCTTTTTTGATGGGCCGTTCCCCCCTTTGCTGGCCTATTTCAATATCTCTGGGACCCCCAAAAACCTCCCCAACTCTAAAAGCCGAAAAGTTTTTTTCCCTCCCATCCAAAACTCCTTGCTCATAAAGCCTAGGGGACCCCAAAACAATTTTTAGTTTTAAAGAGTCCCTTGCGTCCCCCTGTTTTTTTTCTAATTTTTCTCCTGCCTTTGCTTTGGGTAACTACCTCCCACAGCCTTTTTTTTTTTTTAACCACTAACGGGGCCCCCCCCCCCCCCCAAAAAAAAAAAAAAACAAAAGAAAAAAAAAAAAACGTGGGAGGCCCCCCCCTTATTTTTCCCCCTTTTCCCCCCCACCAACCCCCCCCGCCCAACCACATCCCCCTTTTTTTTTTTTTTCCCCCCCCCTCCCCCCCTCCTTAACAAAAAAGTGGGAAAAGACAGATTTGGTTTCTTTTTTTTATTAAAAAAAAAAAAAAAAAAAAAAAAACGTTTTCCCCCCCAAGGTTTTTTCCCCAAGTTTCGTCCCCCCCCCATTTCGGGGGTTTCCCAAATCTCCCCCCCCTTTGCCAAATTTTTTTTTTTTTATTGTTGTTTATTTTATATTGGTCCCCCCCCCCCCCCCCCCCCCCCGCCCCACCCCCCCCCCCCCCCCGTAAAAGGGGAAAAATTATTTAATTTTTTAGAAAAAAAATTTGTTTTTAATAAAAAAACAGTTTTTCCCCCCCCCCAACAATTGAAAAAACTGGTTCTTCCCCCCCCTTCAGTAGCTTAATTTCTACTTCCCAGGGAAAAAGGCCCCCATAGCCCCCCAAAACAGGAGGTTTTCCTCCCGCCGCCCCCTTTTAAAAAATCAATCTCAATTCCAAATGTTTTTTCCCCTGCCACAGGGCAAAAAATTTAGAGTTAAAAAACTGGCATGAAGGGTCTCCACCCCTCTTCTTTTGCGGCCGTTATTTGAAAAGTAACTTTTTTCGCAGGTGCACCACTTTTGGTAAACCCCCTTGGGGTCCCCCCCCCCCCCTTCCCAACAGCCGAGAATATTTTTTTTCTCCGGCATGTCCCCCTTTTTTCCAGACTCAGCGGTCCCGCACCATTACTGATCCCCATATAGCCCTAAAACGTCCCCCTCCACACTTATCCCACACCCCAGGGGCCTTAGCTCCTTTTCCCCTGCCCCCCAGGTTTTCCGGAGCTAAGTTTTACATATTTTTTTAACTAACGTTTTTATTACCGCACCCTTTTCTGTCCAGTCCTGCAGTGGGTCATATTTTTTTCTTTCCATTCAAATTGGGGAGGGATTGCAATTAGTGGCCCCTAAAGGGACATTAACTCCAACTTGGCAGTAAAACTGAAGGGAGGGCACCCTTTAAGGCTTGGGCTTCTTGGCCAGCGTCCCAAACTGGGACGCTGGGGTAGATTTCCTCCTGCCGCCCAGCTCTGTCCATAACGAATTCGCTGTTAATCCCCTGCAACGACCTACACCAAGTTTGTAAGCCGAGTACCCAGGGATAAGGTTATTTTTTTACCGGATACAGTCGAAGTCCCACGGACAAAAAGAACAACGACTCCAACACCAGCCTTCAACTTACCGGTTTTTGTGGTTTTTTTTACTGAACTTCTTCCCTGAAACATGAATGTTGAACAGATCCCCCAAATACAATTGTTACAAATAACGTTTATCCCTGGGCCCCTGGATTCCTTTCACAGCGCGCCCGCCAGAAAGTGTACTCCTCTGATGCCCTGGTAACTTTACCTAACGTGGGGCCTCGGAAAGGGCCCCCGAATTAGGCCCCCCTTACCTTATTTTTAATACTGTTAATCACCAACTGATACAATGGTGTGTGGGTGGTGGTGGACAGTTTTTGCCAAGGGGGCTCAATGTGCAGCACAGGCAGCTTTACACAGCATAAAATCCCAGGCCATTCCTCAAAAACTGCCGCCCTCCAGCTGGTTTTTATGTGGGAAAACTACAACTCCCCCAATCATTTCCCCACTGTAATAGATTATTATAAATTGGCATGATGGGAAGTTTTTGTAAAGTTTTTTTCCCAAACAGCTGGGAAAAAATAGTAAAAAAGGGGGGGCACATCCCCCCCCCCCGCAGTTTTTGAGGATGGCCCTTGCTTTTAAAATGAATTTTTTACCCAAACTTTTCCCCCCCCTTCCCCAAACCCACAAATAAATATGAAAACCAAAAACTTTTTTCCCTCACAGATGGGAACCCGGGTTTACAAAATAGCTAAATGGGTGTGCGATAAAGCAAAACTCTTCCAAAGTCCCTGAGCAGAAGGATTGTTTTAATTTGGGGGAAAAAACCCCTTCCTTTTTGGCCTGTTAAAAAAAACGTGAAGCCCTAAAACCAAAACTAAACTAATAATCAGGCCCTTCCTCACAATCCCCCAAGAGGCCCTTCGTTTTGGGCGTGCACCAATCCCCCGCTGAGAGGTAAAACCTTAAAAGGATGGGCCCGCAAAATCCCCCTGTCCCCCCCTCAGGTTGCAGATGGAATGGAATGGAAAATTTGGGTTCCGGCCTGCAAAGACCAGTCACCCTCCCGCTATCCTGGTAGCTTTTGGTCCCCTTCCCTTAATCCCAGGAGGGTTCCTCCTTCCCTCTCTCCTTAATGGATGGCGGTCCCCTGTGAAGACAGGCAAGGCTCTCCTTTTTTTTGTTCCCCCTGAAATGACTGTGAAAAATTCCTGGGCTCCCCGTTTTAAGCTTCAACTGTTTCCCCTGTCAGTTTTTCTTCCTCCTGAGTTTTTTTCACCTAGCAGCTTCCTAAAAAAACGCTGCCCTAAACATGTCCCCCTTCATTTATTGCATATACTTTGGGGAAAACTGGACATTAGTGACCATCTTTGTGGCAAACAGTAGAAATACAAAAATAAAATATTTTCCACAACTGTCCATGCAAAAATGGGATTTTTTTTTACTTTTTTGAAAACACAGGAGGCCCTTGTATTTTTTCCACTATCCCCCACCATTGGGGAAACCACCATTTTTATAAAGCAAAAAGTTTATGTGCTTTTTGGTAGAAAAATATGTAACAATCCTTGTAAAAATTTGTAAATATTTGTGTTAAAAAATTTTAAATTTCCTTGCCAAAAAATTTAGTAAAAAAAATTTTTTTTTTTGAATGTTCCCCAAAGGAAAACAAAAAAAAGGGGGGCAAAAAAAAAATTTTTTAAAAAACCCATTAGTCCCCCCAGGGGGGGTTTTGGAAAAAAATTTTTTGGGAAATCTGGTTTTCCCTTTTGGGGTTTTTTTTAATTTTTAAATTTTTAAAAAGGGGTTTTTTGAACCCTTGGTTTTTTTTCCCCCGGGGTCCCCCCCTAAATTTTTTTTTAGTAAAAACCCCCGGGGGCCCCAAATTTTTAAATTTTTTTTGGGGGCTGGGGGGTTCCCCAAAAATTTTTTTTTTAGGAGGGTTTTTTCCCAGGGGTTCCCCTTTTTTTTTTAAATAAAAAAAGAGAAAACAAAATTTTAAAGTTTAAAACCCAAAAACCTGAAGAAAATAAAAATATATACCCCCTTTTTTAAATTTTTTCCCGGCCCCCGAAAAAAAAACAAAAAAAATAGGGCCTTTCCCCGGGCCCCTGGGGGGAAAAAAGGTTTTTTAAAAAAAATTTGGGGGTTTTTTGTTTTTTCAATTTTTTTATAAAAATTTTTTCAAGGAGGAAAAAAAGGGGAAAAAAAAAAACTGGCCCTTTAAAGGTTCCCGAAACCCTTGGCCCCCAAAAAGGTTTTTTTTCCCTAATTTTTTTTTTAAAAACATATATACCCTAATTTTTTAAAAAAAAATATGAGAAACCTTTTTTCAAAGTCCCGCAAAACCCCTTTCAGGGCCCAAATTTTTTTTTTTTTTTTTTTTTTCCCTTTAAATATTATAATAAATTTTTTTATATAATTTTTATTTTATAATAATTTATAAAAATAAAATATTTTAAATATATAAAAATATTATTAAAAAGGCATTCCCCCCCCGGGTTTTTTGGGCCCAAAAATAGGGGACTTTTTTTGGTATGGTTTTTTTTTTAAGTTTTTTAAATTTTTTATGGGAAGGTCGGAACAGGTTATATTTATTAAATTGTAACTCCCCAGCACAAAAGTTTTTTTATTTTTTTTGTTTGGGAATAGTGCAGGGAAGGGTTTTTTTTCTACATTTTTTTTTTTTTAAACTGTCTGTGTCCCTCCCCTGTTTAAGAAGATTTCAAAACCCCATTTTTCCACCTCAAATTTTTTTGCTGTTGGGCATGCTGGAAAATTGCTGTTCCACATACTTTTTATTGCCTGTGGAAACATGGAAACTAACAAGTGTTCAGCAAGCCCCATCAGACCCCCGTTTGTAAACTAAGGGAAAAACAGATGTAAGTCGGAACGATGTAAAATTTCCCCGGGGGCTGCCTGTGTGTAAAATATATATATAAAAATTATATATTTTAATAAAAAATATAAATATATAAAATAATAGATAATACACACAGAAAAAATATATACTGTGGAAAAGAGCACCCGGTTTTTTAGGTTTTTCTGTTCCACTTGAATTGGTTTTCCCCCGGCCAGGAAACTTACCTGGTCTTTTCAGAGGCCCTATAGAAGCCAAACCTTCCTTTCAAGACACATCGGGGATTCCCACCCGAAGTCTCAATTTGCAATTGAATGGGAAAAGGGCCCTCTCAGGCAAAACCTTGAAACAATGCAACAAACTGCCTAATGTGCCCAATAGGTTTTCCATCCCCTGTGTAAAAACCCAAGTGTTGCAAATCTTAGGAGTCATGGTCAGGATCAAAGTCGCCCTTTCTTTTCCCTGTAGATTAAAAATTCCTCCCCACTTTTAGGCCTATTTCAGTTTTTTTTTTTTTTTTGTACAAACGACTGTTCCTTGAAGTGGTTTTTCACTGCAAAGATTAGCTTTCAACATGAAATTGAGGTAATTGAGGACTTTTTCTAAAGACGTTGGTCAATAAACTTTTTTATTTAGTCCCCTGGAAAAAAAAAGACATTTTTAAAGTTGTTCTTTAGTGCACACGTTTCTATGGTTACCAGGTTACCTGACGATAACTCTGTTATCTGATTAGATGAGATAGCAGGGATTAATGTCACCCCATGGACAGCTTCATTTCTAAAATATCCCTAAACAAGATTAACAAGATAAGCAATTGTTTTTTTCAGGGGCCCCCCCCCACAGCACAATGTAACTTTTTTTTTATTTACTAAAAAAATTAACATCTCCTGTAACCTTGTCCAAATGCAAAAGTTTCAGCTTGTTTTTAAAGAGAAAGGTAAATAAAGCTAATCATAAAAACCGCTGGGGAATTATTAAATCCGTATATTTCCCAATTGAGTAACTGGGGCTAATAATTAATCAATCCCCCAGTTACAGGTGAAATCATAAAAAAACTTAAATAAAATGACCCTCAGAAGTGTTTTTCTGACCTTATTAGGGGACATAATATGTAAAATAAAGTAATTAAAAAAAACACATACATAAACTAAAATATTATTTAGAAAAATATTAACAACTCAAACTGCAACTTTTACCCCCAACCCTGATGACCCTAAGGCCTCCGTTCACCCCGGCTTATTTTGCCAGGATTGGCGCCGTACCGGCGCCGGATTTGCGCTTCAGTAACGGCGCCAATCCGTCCGGATCCCCTTACGGTAAATCCACTGCTCTCAAAAGAAAAACAGTGGGATTCCGTCCCCTCCCCCCGCTCGGCAATCCGCCGCGGGGAAAAGAAAATAACAAGCAAAAATTTTTACGGCGCATGCGCCGTAAAAAAAATGCATTTTCCAATGGGGTCGGGAGCGGCACCCCCCCCGCGCTCCCGGCCCCACCCCCGTCCCGCCCTTATTTAAAACGGCGGATTTTGTGAGCTCAATACGCTCACAAATCCGTCGGGGAATAAGGCCCGTGTGAACACCCCCCCCAAAAAAATTTTATATGACCTATATGTAAATGTCTGTGATGGAAAAGTGACACAATTACACAACTTATTTTAGCGCCACTTTTGCTGTTTAAAAAAATAAATAAAAGGGATTTTACCACAAAGTTAAAAGCCCTGCACAGGTCGCTCACATCGAGTTGAAATTCAACCATGTATAAAAATGAGGAGGAAGGTGCTTCCGTCGGTCCTCTCCATTCAGTTCTATGGGAGCTCCCAAATATAGCACTCACTTGGCTATATTCGGAACTCCCATAGAAGAGAATGTGGAGGACGGCTGCTAGTGCCGCCCTTCTCAATTTCATACATGGTTGGCTCGTAGTTAACTGCGAACAATCTGTGCAATGCTTTTTACTCCATGGTAAAACCGCTTAACCCACCTGGATATATGGGTACGTCCTGTTGGCGCTAAGGAGTTGTGTAGCAGGGGGGTGGCGCCGCCCGCCCACACTGTTTAACCTCTTAGACGCCGCGGCAAAGATGGCCATGGCGTCTAAAATGAATGAAAAACGGTGGCCACGCACCATTCTTCCACTGGTTTATCGGAGTCCCCCACACGTAACTGCCAATGATTCGATGCCTGGAAAAAGGGGCAAGCGGAAAAAAAACCCCTTTTTGAAAGGCCTCCCCAAATCCGCTGCCAAGTTCTCCGTTTGCCCCCACTTCCGACCCCACAGCATTAGGCCCTTGTATTAATGATCGCACCCCCTATTTGGGTGAACCCACCCTAGGGGGACCAAAATGGTTTAAAGTAAAAAAAGTTTTAAAGTAAAAAAAAAAAGTTAAAAAGTATTCAAAAGTTCAAATAAACCCCCCTTTCGCCTTTTTACAAAATAAAAAAAAAAAAATAATAAAAAATGTAAAACAATTTGTTTATCGCTGCCTTTCTGAAAAAGTTCAGATCCTATTAAAAATATGAAAATCATTTTTTCCCTTTCGCTGAACACCGAGAAGAAAAAAAAAATTCCAAATGCAAAAAATTGCGTTTTTTTTTTGGGCATTCATGTCCTTATAAAAAATTGGAAAAAAAAGTGATCAAAAAAGTCCACATGCAAATTCCCAATCTTGCTAGCAATAAAAAGTACACTTCAGCCCCCCAAAAAATGCCGCTCACTGACGTTCCATAAGGTGTTAGTAAAAAAAGTTATTGGTCGCACAAAAACGGCGCCCACGGCGCAAAATTTTCCAAAAAAATAGGAGGAAATGTTTGGAAATTATTTTTTCAGTAAACCCAAAAAAATAACAGAAACCTACATGTATTTGGTATTGCCTGGATGCCTATCAACCTATAGAATACAGATAACAATAAATTTTTTAACTTTAAGAATGAAATGCCCTTAAAAGCAAAACTTCCCCCAGACATGGCCAAGGGTAAAAAAATGTCACATTTGCAACCCCCTTAAGAATTTTTTTTTTTTTCGGTTTTTTCCCAGTAAAATTCCTATGGTAATATAAAATAACACCACTGGAAAAGTACATCTTTTTTCCCGCAAAAAAAAACCCCTCATGTGTCCCTATGTAGGTTGGAAAAAAAAAAAACGTATATGGCTTTTTGGAAGGCGAGGGGGAGAAAAATTAAAGAAATAAATATTTTTTTTTTTTTTCTTTGGAGGTGTTAAAGGGTTAAATTAAAAATGTGAAAAACCTTTTTTCACTATTTTCCCTTGTATTATAAAGAAAAAAATCTAATGTAACATTTAATTAAAATGAAGCCTGATCTATCACAGAAAAAAGGCAGAATAATTAGTAGAATAATCAAAATGTGAAAAAAGTTTTTTTAAAAAATTAAAACCTTGTTTTTTCTACAGAAAAGGAAAACGTAGGGGGAAACGACTTGGGGAGAAGCTGGTTAAGGCATTTGCCTTGGGCACCAATAATGCTTATCCCAGCACAGGATTCTGCTGTTCACATTTGTAATCTCTGACAGCTTGAAGGGATCATTGGTTTAAAAAAATATCATACAAATAATTCTTCACATAAGGTAGGATATAAAAGAAATGAATTGGGAACGGTGCTATGAGTCTTAGTTAGTATCTACCTTTTAGGAACACTGATGTTTAAATTCCATCTGACATTACCAACGAGGCCCTGTTTCCCAGAAACAGTGACACTCTTGGCCTTTGTCTGTCATTGCAAATGTGTCAATTACCACCCTGGGGTACCAAAGGTTCATTTGTACAGGAAAAAATAAATTCCCAAAAAGAAAATGTGTAAAACTGTGTTCTCATATGTGATTACATGGTGGCTCCTTGTGCAAGGTTCTGCCGCCAGATGACAAGTGGGTTTTTTTTCAGAAGTTTTTTCCAGTAAAAATTGTTCAGCTACAACAGTTTGCAAAAGACCACCAAACCTCAGCAATGACACAAAGCCGTCTGCTTTAATAGGTTTGGAAAAACCCATCTTGGGGGGCCCGATGCTTTTTAAATATTCATTTTGACTCAGCCATAGCAGCTAAAAAACGATACAAACAGCCTAGTATGGGGGATCCCAAAAGGGGCTCACGTTTTGTTGGTGGGAGTACATGCCCGTGGGAAATATTCTTTTTTCCCTTTATGATATCATTGATATGACAAAAACAGATCATTCCCCATCACCCTAGTTTCACACAAACTCCCCCCTGATAGTGACATTTTGTGGTGGCCCCCTATCCTACTACTGAGGCGTGGGTTTTATATGTGCTTTCCCCCCTTTTTTACAATAGAAGGGTTTAAAAATTTTTAATGGACCTCCACAAGTCCTGGAATCCCCTTTTTAACTGTAAAGCAAATTTTTCATGTGCGAACATTGTGCACCTGCCTATGACATGAAAAAATTAGCTTTTTTTTATATACTTAACACTGTAGCAATACACTAACTGTTAGACACGGTACAAGAATTAACAGTAATTTTTTTGTCTATCACAGTTAGTCTGGTGTCAAAAAGTTGCACATTTTTTGCCCCGCCCCCTCATTTCACATATTTTTTCACTTCCCTTGGCGGTTTTCATTTGCGCTCTCACTATTTTTTTTAAAGGAGTAAATAGAGCTTAGTGGGGGGAGGGAGAAAGGGGTTTAATTTGGGGTGCATGGGAAAAAAAAGCAGAAAAGTACAAATTTTGGTCCCTGCTTCAACTCGCATGGGGGAAACGCTGAGTTTTCTCCCTGGAGGAAAAAAATCCGGAACCCCCTTTTTAACCAAAAAATATAATATTAAAAAATTAAAATTTTTATAAATTTTAAAATATATAAAAATATAAGTCCCCCATATGAAAAAAATTTTTTTGGGCCCCCCCTAATTAAATCTTAATAATTTTTTTAGTTTTTTTAAAAAAATTTGGGGGTTTTTTTCAACACCCCTTTCAATTTTTGGGAAAAACTTAATAACTGATGGAAAACAGTAAAAAAATTTTTCCGGATTGAAAAATAGGGGTTTTAATTTTACAACAAAAATTGCAATATCAATTAAACCCCAAAATTTTTTTTACTGGTGCAAAAAAATTTGGGGGAACCCTTTATTTTATTTTTGATTTTTTAAAAACTCCCCCCCAACTATTTTTTTTCCCGAAATTTCTGAAGCACAAACATTGGTTTTTTTTTTTTTCCCCAAAATGAGCTTTTTAACTTTATAGCCAGGTTTTTTTATCCAATGATGAGAAAAAAAAAAAAATTTTAAGGTGGCCAATTGCAAGTTTTTTTTCTCCCTATTTTAAAACTCCTTGGAAGAGTGGGCCCAAACAAAGGGCTCCCCAAAAAACCAACCCCCCTCAAATGATCTGGAAAAAACAAAGATTTTTTCAACATAGTTTGTTCAGGGAAAGGTACAAAAAAAAATTGTCTCAAGAAAATTTTAAAAACCTGTCAGTTTTTTTCCCCTGTGAGGAAAAAAATAGTGAAAAGGGCCACAGGGACAGTTTTTTTTTTAAACCCAGAAGGGCAAAAGGCCCCCAAAAAAAAAATTAAAAAAGGGCAAGAAGAAGAAAGGTGAAACATCCCCCAAAGGAAAAAATCCACAGACCCCCCTCCAAAAAAAGGGTGCACATCCCAAAACTTTTCTGCAGAATGGGGTCCCCCCCTGTTGGCACGGTCCCCCCAAAAACAGCACACTTTGCACAAGGAAAAAGCTGTATGGGGGGAGTGAGCGAAAGAAAAAGCCGTTTTTTTTAAAAAAGCAAAAGCCCAAACAGTCCCCCTGAGGTAAAGGCAAAAGCACATTTTTGGACAAGCCCCAAAACCTTTTTTAAATTTTTTTAAGAAGGGGCCCCCCGGGGGGGGACTGATGAAAACAAAGATTTTTTAGTTTTGTTTTTTGGTCCTACAAAAAAAGGCTTTAATGCCCCCTTGGGGGTCCCCCCAAAAAAAACCACAGCATTCCGAAAAAAACACTTTGCCCCTTTTCCCACTGTTTAAAAAAAATTTTGGGGAGGTTTTTTCCCCATCAGGGTTTGGGGTTGTTTTGGGGGGGGCCCCCCAAAGGGGCCCGGCAAACCCCGGGAAAAAATTTTGTTTTAAAGTTGGGGGGCCCCCCCCCCAAAGGGTTTTAAAACTAGTAATCCCGCAGATTTCCCTTTTTCCAAATAAATGTACAAGAATTCAGTGAATTTTTTAATTTTTTTGGGAAAAAGTTTTAAAAGCCCGGGGGGTGGATAAATTTTTCCCAAACCCAAGGGAAAAAAGATCCCCAAACCAAAGCTCCAAATCACCCCAGGCATTCCAGCAGAGGAACAAATTACAATGTTCTGGAATGGCCATCCCAGTCCCCAACCCCGAATATCAATTGGAACATCTGTGGGATAACTTTGAAGCGGGCCCGTCCCATGCTTTTGGCACCATCAAAACTTAACTGAACTTGAATTGTTTTTTTTGTAAAGAGGGGGAAAGGTCCAAAAAATACCCCTTCCCCAGGGAATCCAGGAACTTTAAAAAACTACGGAAAACGACCCCCAAGGCTGTTTTTTTTTTTTGCAAAAGGAAGGATCTACTAAATATTTTAAAAAAGTCCCCCCCTTTTTTTTTCTGTTTTGGGGTGCCCCCAATAAAATTTTTTTGCAGCGGTAAAAAAATTTTTTGGTTTTTAACAATATTTTTTCAACATTTTTTGTAAAATTAGAAAAAAAAATTTTAAACCCCCCATTTTTCCCCAATCCCGGAAATATTTTTCTGTGGGTCCATCAGTTTTTTTTAGATATAACCCCAAATTTTAAAAAAGGCTGTTGCAAACAACCCAAATTTTTGCTAAAAAATGAAAAAGAAAAAAGGGGCCCCAAAAACCCTTTTTTTTATACTAAAAATATAAATTAAAATATAAATTTTTAAAAAATTTATTTTTTTATAAAAATTTTATTAAAAATTTTTTAAAAAAATATTTAAAAATATAACAATATAATAAAATATAAATAATATAAAAATATAAAATAATATATATTTAAATATATTTTTTTTATTATTTTTTTAATTTTTTTTTTTTTTTTTTTTTTTTCTTTCCCAAATTTTTTTCCCCGAAGGACTTAGGGTGAGTTTCACAAAGCCCATCCCCCACCGGCCCAAAAAAGACATTCATTACTATGGCCGTATTCACCGCTAGTAAAAAACATGGGCCCTTTTTCTCCCCCCCCGCAGCGTATTGGTCCGAGCGGGGGGAGCGGAGGGGGGGAATCCCTAGTTTTTTTCCCATAGAAAAATGTGGATTATCGTAAAAAGACTTGGGCCAAATTTTTCCCCCATATTTTGAAAGGCCCAAAAATGCCACAAAAAAATTTTCGCAGCGAAATGCCGCCCCAATTTTTTTTAAAAAACCGTTTTTTAACTAGCCCCTATGGTGAACCAAAAATTTTCTTTAGGGTAAGTTTTAGGAAATTTGGTGGGGGACACCTGGGTGCCCCCGAATTTTTGGGTGGCGTTCCCCCTGGAATCAGCTGTGACTTTTTTTCAAAGCATTACCTGAGGGGCCGGGGTTTAAAAAAAGGCTATTCCCCTTTACCACATAGCAATGCGATTTCCCTACTTTTAGCGTTTTTTTTTGGAAAATTTTAAAAAAACAAAACCGAAAATTCGAAAACTATCAAACAACCCAAGGTTTTTTTAATGAAAAAAAAAACCTGTGTCTCCACATCGTTTTTTTTTTTTAAGATCCCCTCCAGACCTCTATCCCCTTATGACGGCCCCCGTGAGCTGGTGAAAAACTGTTTGGGGGGGGTTTCCCCGGGCCCAAAACTTTTTTTAATTTTTTGACCCTTCCCCTTTTTTCCTCTTGATTGACCCGCTCAGAGGGGTTTTTAAAAATTGAAGCCTTTTATATTTTTTCATTGCCCCCTTACAATAGGGAATTTTTTGGCCCAGCTAGGAATTTTTTTTATGTTTTTGAATCAGCAAATCACTTCTATATAGGGGTTTTTTCCCCCCCGTTTATGATATAGGTGGGGGGTTCTACAAAATATGGAAAAAAAAAATTTTTTTTTATATAAGCGCAAAATTTAAAAAAAAAAATAAAAAAAAATTTTTTAAAAAAATTTTGTGGGGGGTTTTTGAAATCAAAGGGCTTTTTTTAAAGTAGGGGAATATAGGGTGTGTTTTAAAATAGACTGTGGGAAAAAAAAAGTTAAAGTTTTATGTAGAAAAGATAGGGGAATTTTTTCAA
>JAODAL010067995.1:0-17029 GCA_025379985.1 Phyllomedusa bahiana
ATTAAAACTGGTTTTTTTTCATTTCCCGCTTGTCCCGCCCAACATAGATTTTGCCACCCTGGGGATTTTTAGATATAAATAACGGAGGGGACTTTCGCAAGTATGTGTACCCTTAATCCCTTTAAAAGGGGAAACCCCCTTTGTTGGGTGATCAAATGACATCCCCCTTTAAATTTTTGCTGCACGTTTTGGCACTTCGGCCCGGTAAGTGCCAGAATTTTTAAAAGGGTTTAAAAGTGGGCTGCACATTTTCCTGTTTTTTTGTTCTTTTAAAATTTTACTATAGACCCAAAGACTGTCCGGGCAGTCCTAAAACCCTTTCGATAAAACCACATGGGCTGCTTTTTTTTAAAAAAAAAGCCAATTTCTTGGGACCCATTTTCCAAAAAATCCCCCAAAATTTTTTTAATGGGTTTTTTAAAACCCCAAAACTGGATGATGTTTGTATACAGAGGTATACAAAAAAGCCTTCTCCCCCCTTTTTTTTTTGTCTTAAATTTTTTTTAGTTCCTGGGGAAAATTTAATTTTCCCCCCCCTCTTCTCCCCCTTTTTTAAAACCCTTTTTTTGTTCCTCGTACCTCGTTTTATAAATTTCTTTTACAAGTTTTTTTCCCTTAATTTTTTTTTTAATTTCTATTTGGGCGAGAGATTTCCCTCTGGCCCTTGAATTGGGAACCCAACAATTTCCATTGAACCCCCTGGGGGCATGTTGGGTCGCTTTTGCAAGAGGTTGTTACAATCTTAACCTTAGTAAAAAATTTTGTTACCAACGTATTACCTTCTCTCCCTTGGAAAATTTACCATCCCAAATTGAAAAGGTTGTCTGGTCTTTTGTAAAGTAAATTTTTGGAGGGTGGACATCGTTAATTTTACGTTACAAAAATCATTCAATCCTTTTAGCCGTCCTGTCCCCCCAAAAAGGAAAAAAGTCCATCGCTTCCTTTAATCAAAAATATGCGTTCCGAAACAAAGGAGATGAAAAAAAATTGTTTTTCCAAAAAAAACGCAAAAACCATTGTGTAAACAAGGGCCCAAAAGGGGAAACCCCAAAAGACTCCCCTGCCCCGCGGAGTTTGAACTCCTCCCCAAAACAAAAATTTAAATTTTGGGGAGGTAACCCTCCAGAAGTCGCTTTAGGAAAAGCCCAATTTGTGGGGGGTTTGTCAATTTTTTGGTTCAAACACATAGTACTTCCCTCACAGCCAAAGCTGCCTCTATATATTTGGGATATTTTTTAAACCAAAAAATTTTTTGCCGGGTACAAAAATCCCTTTTTAACCCCTGTACAATCAATTTTTTCAAAAGAATTTTTAAAAATTGGGCCCCGTATCCTGTAATATATTTGGGGTCATTTTTTACTGTATTCTGGAGGTTTGGGAAACTACATAAACTTAGAGGTTCCCGAAAAGGGGTCTAAACCCCGAGACTTAATAGGAAAGTTTTTCCCGGGGGATTAGGAGGGACTTTTTGGAAAACTTTGGGACTAGTTATTTCAAACCCTAGGATTATCCCTTTGTAACATTGTTTTTTTGGGTATTAATAATTCCCTTGAGTAAAAAGCATCCTCTAACAGATTTTTGAATAATCCTACTCAGTTCATCTTCGGGGGCTGTTACCCAATTTCTTATTTATCTTCTGATCATTTTAAATTGGGAAATGGGGGTTCTGTAAATTTTTTGGTATCCATTACTAAAACACGCCCCTCCCTTTTCCCCCTTTCTTTTAAAGTAATTGTGGGGTTTCCCCCTTCAATTTTTTTCCCTTGCTTCCCTTTTTCCCCCCTTTTTCCCCGGGGAAAAATTTTTTGGGGGTTTTTTTTTTTTTTTTTTTTTACAATTTCTCCCCTTTTAACTTTTTTCTTCATTAAAAACTAGTTGCTGGATTTCCCCCAAATGTTTGATTTTTTTTTTTCCGGGGCAAAATTGGCTAAAGTTTTCTCAATTTTTTTTCTAATAAAACTTTCCCTTCATAAATTCCCCTTTAAATTTTCACTAAAAAACTTTTTTTCCGAATTCCCCACAAAAACTGAAAAAAAACGGGCTACAAAATCAAACACTTTAAATTTTCCCATGGGTACAAAATTAAGGCCTTTTTCCAACCCCCGACATTTGTGCTTTACGATATTTTCCCTTTAAAAAAATATTACACATTTAAAGAAAGGGGACAGTTTTCCCTTCGGTTGCGCTCCCTCCCCCGTGCTTTGTTGTCCTTTTCCTTCCCCTATTCCCAAATTTTTGTTCCCTTTTATCGTCTAAAAAAAACCCCCGTTTTGTGGACCTTTTTTTTATTTGGTTTCCATCGCTCCTCGAATAGTCAAACTGGTAGCAGAAAAGCTTTAATTTGTTTGCCCGGGCCCGATATCTTTTTATTTCGCTTGGGAATCATTTTTTTTTCATCCCAAACCCGCTAAAACCCATTTAAACCCCTAAACCCGGGGTATCCCTCCGAATTTTTTTTTAATTTTTTTTGCAATAGGGGGAGATCTTCATTTTATCGATTTTAACGTTTAATTCTTTTTGGGGTTTTTTTGTATATTTGGCCGTATTTTTTCTTTTTAAAAACATCGTCAATTTTCTTTTAAAAACCCACTTTTTTTATTTCCGAGCCCAGTTGTAAATGCTGGACCCCTTAGGTACATAAGATCAATGGAAAATTATTACTCAACGCAAACCATTTTCTCTGTATTTTGATCGTCAGGCCCAAAAGAATGGCCCGAAAAGTTGATTTGCAGGCCCCTGGGGATGGATGCCTTAATTTTTTTCTGTATAATTTTTTTTTCTTAAATTTTTTAAATTGGGTTGGGTTTTTAAAATTTGATTTTGTCCCCCGGCCCCCTTTTTTGGTAATTTTTTAAATTTAAAGGTTTTCCCGGGATTTTCAAAACCAAAATTTTATTTGGTTTTTGGGGACGAAAAAAAATTTTTTTCCATTTTTGAAAAAAGGGGAAAAAAGGGGGCTTCCCCCGAAAAACCTCCCCACGGGGGGCCAAAAGGTTTAAAAACCTTGGTTTTTTCCGGTTGGGTCTTTTTGTTGGGGGAAAACCCCAAACCAGCCCCCCGGGGGCGGATTTTTTCCCAAGGTTCTTACCCGGGGAACACCTTTAATTTTCCGGGGGGGGAATTTTTGGTTGGGGGGAAATTCCACACGGGGGGCCCCCCCCATTGAAAAGGAAAAAAAAATCCCCAAACAAGGACGTTGGGAAAAATTTAGTGCCGCGCAGGGGTCCTTTGGCTCGTGTTTTAACGGGCCTTTTTACTTGCAACAAAACATAAAATATCCCTCTTGAAAAATTGCTCATTGAAGAGTTTTTTAGTGTTTTTTACGATTTGTAAAAAAAAAAGAAATGTTTTAAAAAAATATATTGCGGCCCAGAAAGGGGATTGAAGGGTTTTTTTAGGTGTTGGGGGGGCTTTTCATGTTTGGGGCCAAAAAAAAGGGGCATAATTTGTTACAAAAAAAGGGCCTTTAAAAAAAATTTTAAAGGTGAATTTTTCGTCTCCAAAACTTGCCCCCTATATATTTAAAAAGTATGTCTTTGAGGAGATAACCCGTTTAAAGGAGAACCCGGGAGAGTGGGTTTAAAATTTATGAGGCCCGAGGGGAAATTTTAAAATCTTAAAACAAGCGGGGACAGCGGGGCCCAAAAAAGGGGTAAAGCTAATGAGGAAAACCTTGGGCCAATTACCCCCGCGGGTGGGGCCCAAATTTAAAAAAGAAGGAAAACCAAGCCCGAAAATTCCCATCAAAAATTTTTTACAGAATAATTAAGGATCCCCTATCCCCCGGGGGCCCGGATTTACATTACAGCCGATTCTATTTTCCCGACGATGCACTATACAGAGAAAAGTGGTTTGCGTTGATATAATTACTCCATTGTCTTATGTACCTAACGTCCAGCATTACAACTAGCTCTGGGAGAATAATAAAGTGGAGTTAAAGAAAATGACCGATGTGATTTAAGAAGATAATATACGGCTGAGATATACAAAAACCCATGACGAAAAACGTTACCATCGAAAAAATGAAGATCTCACTATGCAAAATAATTAAGAAATTCGAATAGGATACACGTGATTATGTTTAAATGGGTGTAAAGCTGGTCGGATGAAAGTAAAATGATTCCAAACGAAATAGAGATATCGGGACCCGAGGCATACATAGTGAAGCGTCTTCTGCTACAGATGAATATTCAGACGAGGCGATGGCACCAATGAAAAAAAGGTCCACAAAACAAAGGTTTAGACGATCAAAGAACAACACGGATATGGAAGGAAAAGGACAACAGAAGCACGGAGAGGGACTCCGCAACCGCAATCACAGTACCCTCGTTAATGTGTAATATATCTTCAAAGGACTACGCACACAATGTCTGGGATTGAAAAAGGCATAATTTTTGTACCCAACATGGAAAAATTAGCTGATTGATTTGTAAGTCGATTTTTTCAGATTTTGTCGGGGCATTCGGTTAAAAATGATTTTTAGTGAGACAAATCTAGTGATTAAAGTAGGTGAAAGTGTAGTAGTAAAAAAATTGAGAAAACGTAGCCAATTTGACCCTGAAATAAAAAATCAAACACTTGAGGTATTCCAGCAACTAGTTATCAATGAAGTAACAGATAGATGGGAGAATTGTAAGAATAAAAAAATAAAAAAATGCCACCAATTTCTCGCGAAAAGAGAGGGAAGCAATGAAACAAATTGAACAGGACCCCACAATTACATTAAAGAAAGTAGGAAAATGGAGGGGCGTGTGTAGTATTATACATCAAAATATTTACATAGAAGCCCCATTTACAACTAAATGATCAGAAGATATATAAGCAAATTGGGTACAGACCCAACAGATGTAACTTGAGTAGGATAAACAGGATCTGTTAGAGGATGCTGTACTCAATGGAATTATTAATACCCAATGAAAAAACAATGCCTTACGAAGAGATAATCCTATGGTTCCTGGTACAATATCTAGTCCAAAGAACCACAATCCCTCCTAGATCCCCCGGGACGTCCTAATAGTCTCGGGGGTAGACTCGCTTCTTGAACCTCTATCACTTATTTAGATTCAAACCTCCAGAATACAGGTAAAAAATGAATCCCGCAATATATTACAGGATACATGGGAAAATTTTGAGAATCAATTTACAAAAATTTGATTGTTTTTAAACAGAGGATAAATGATATGTACCCTGGAGACATAAATCTTGTATTACAAATATACCAGATATAGAAGCAGCATGGCTGTGAGGGAAAGTACTATGTGCTGACTCAAAATTGACTAACCAACATATTGCATTCCTGATGCGACTCTCTGGATGTTATCCTCACCCATAATTATTTTCGTTTGGGGAGAGTCTATCTCGCCAGCTTCAGGGGACATCAATGGGGTCCCCTGTTGGCGCCCAGTTACAGCGAATTTTTCATGCATTTTTTGAAAAACAATTGTTTTTATCATCTCCTATTTTCGGAAGCACTATGTTTGTTAAGTGTACGTCTGATGACTTTTTCCTTTTGTGGACAGGGACGGCTGAAGAGTTGAATGAGTTTTGTAACGAATATTAACGATTCCACCCTCTCATTAAATTTACTATTACAAAAGACCAAGACAACCATTTTCATATTTGATGTCAATGGTCAAGAGGAAGGTAACTACGTTGGGTAACAACACTTTTTACTAGGATACTGATTGTAACAACCTCTTGGTATAAAGCGAGCCAACATGCCCCACGAGGTGTGAATGGTAATAATAGTCCCATTCATACGGGCCAGACGGAATCTGCTCGACATATACAGAATATGTGAAAAATAAGGAAAAACTGTGAAGAAATTTATAGAACGAGGATACGAGGAACATATGGTTAAAAAAGTGGGAGAAGAGGGCAGAAATTAAAAATCGCCAGTAAACTAATAAAAATTAGAGACAAAAAATAAAAGGAGGGAGGAAGGTTTATGTATACCTCTTATACGATCATCATGCAGAATTGGTTAAGAAACGATTATAAAATATTGGGGAGTTTTGCAATCGGACCCCAAGTATGGCTTATGTTTAAAAATCAGCCATTTGGATTTACGTAAGGGTAGGACTGTCCGGACAGACATTGGTCTAATAGTGACTGTTAATAAGAACAAGAAACAGGAATATGTGCAGACCACGTTAAAACCATTAAAAATCTTCACATTACCATGCTAGCAAGTGGCCAAAACTGTGCAGCAATAATTAAAGGATGACATTGAAACACCCAACTCAGGGGTACCCCATTAAGATTAAGGGTACACATCTTGCAAAAGTACCTCCGTTTATTTTAAATCTCAAATGCCCATGAGTGCAAAATCTAAGTTGGGCAACAAGCATGATGAAAAAAACCATGACTTATGAGCACAGATCCCTGATCGGCAGTTTTTAAAAAACTAAGGGAATCCACCAATGTAGGTGGGGAAGAGAGAAGAAAAAAAGTTTTGGGGAATCATCACTTGTACGCCACTACGACAAAAGTAAAGGCATGCATTTCTGGAGTGCGGTGGGTGTATATTAGAAAAAGATGGTGGTGGTAAAGAAGAAAAGCAGTTACAAAAGAGAGATTGTTTGCGAAAGAGGCGATGGTGGAAACATCGGTTGAGAGGCCTTACTCCGAAAGGCATTAATGATTATATTTTAGTTTTAAAGCCTTTCTCTAGGTTTTATTGTTTTTATTTTATGTTTTATGATGTACTTATAGAGTGTATATAGTCTAAACCCGGCACTTGTTGTTTGTAATGAAGGTCTCGTGGGAGCAAGCATACAATGGTGGTTGCGATGGACTGGCGCATGCTTGAGAAAGGAGGGTCTCCCCGAAACGCGCCTTCGCACACAGCTACCCAGGTATCGCTTGGGTCTCCTGGTGGTCTCCTCGTAAAGCCCAAACAGCAGGGCAGCAGATCGGGATTCCCTACGCACACTGAATACCGGTGAATGGTGAATGTACCACAAGGACGCATTGAATGGCATAACAACATCCAACAAGGACGATGAAACCAGAGTGCCGCACAGGGCGTCTTAGGACTCGTGTTGAACGACCTTTAACTCCGCACAAAAACATAAGTATGCCCTCTTGAAACTAGCTCATTGAAGAGTATGTTTACGTGTCTTTTACGATTTGTAATAATAAAAGAAGTGTTTTAACGTAAATTAGACGTCCCACGAATTTGATTTGATGGTTATTTGCAGGTGTTGGAGACTTGCATGTGGTGCCAAAAAAAAAAGGGACATAATTTGTTACAAAAAGTGGCATAATTATATAAAGCTCATGCGTGACACCTGCCGTTTGTTGAGGCCATTGGAGAGGGCGACGTTATTTGTCAGTCCCCCGGACTAAGGGGATGAATAACTCTTTCCACTGCTTCATGTCCTGGAACAGATGCGAAAAATCTGCGGGGCAGGGACGGAGCAGGTACAACATCTCGGGCCACATAGCCCGGGGGGGACTGAAATGGGGAGGAGGAGGAGGAGGACATTGGAGCAGAAAAATTGTCTGGTAAATGGTGGAATTTTTACCCAGTGTCAAGAAGGAGGACAGAGCATTTTTTTTGGAGGTGGAGGAGATGGGGAAACAGCAGATCCCCCCAACACTTGGCATATACAGTGGAAATGGAGGCAGGGACCCCCTGGGAGTCACTTGTGCAGAGGGCCCGCACATGCTTATTTCCCGGCTATGACAGCCGATAGTCAGCATCCGGCAGGGGGGATACTTCTGGCTCTCCACCCTTTTGGGACCCTCGCTACCGGTCCAAAATGGAGCCTTTTTCCCAGCTTTTTAGAGGGAAATACAAACTCAAATACTTGGGAAAACCCCTCCGTAATCAGTTGGCCCTCCCTATTGCGGCATCGCCCTCCTCTGACGGGCTGACGGGGGGTTCCTCAGCACTCACTACTACGCCGCGGCGCTGGGGGAAGGGGGGGGTGGGAAAGCAGTACCAGCTCCATCATATAACCTAAGTCGGAGTCCCTGAGCAGTTTCCTTCACCCCCTGTGAGAGGGCAGTCCCAGCAACAGCACGGGACCGGGAGCATCCCTAAACCCAAACGGGTTGGGGCCTATTGGGGACAGCACTCTCCCACCTCAGTTAGAAGATTCGGACTACTGGCACCAAACGGATGGTGGCCGCAACTTCCGATTTTGCAGTAGAGAAGCTGTCCTGCCCGGGCCAAAGTAGGGGGGCATCAGAGCGGGTGTTCGTGCGGCGGGGGCCATCGTACCCCAAGGAAACCCGCTTGTCCACGGGAAATGTGGAACGACTGCCCTTTGAAAGATAATCAGGCGTGGGATCGCCAGGATTTCCACACACCAAATCCTTAGGCGTCGTCGGGTTCAAACTACCTCCTCAGCCACTATTCTGATGCCGCCCCCCCCCTGATGCCCAAAACTCTGACGTTTCTCCATCTGCCTACCCCCATCTTTTACCAGGGACTGATTTCCACCCACCTCAACACTCGTCATTGTGCCACCTATGACCTCATGCTGCTGCTGCTGTTGCCGGACATCCACACGTGTCATTTTGCCACTGTCGACCTCTCTGCGCGTCTGCTGCCATGTCCCCACACTGTGTCATTGTGCCCCCTGCCTGACCTCATGCTGCTGTCGCCGTGACCTCCGCTCTCATCATTGTGCCCCTCGTGGCTTCCTCGTGTTTTGCCCTCCAGAAAGTCATTGTGCCACTCTCTACCTCATGCTGCTGCTGTGACTCCCGCCGGGACCCTCCCACGTGTCATTTTGCCACGCCTGAAACCCATGCGCTGCTGCCTTTACCTCCGCTCTCAGTCATTGTGCCCTTCTTGGCTTCCTCCTGTTTTTCCACCTCCAAATGTCATTGTCCCCCACTGCCTGATATCATGCTGCTGCTGTCTGACCTCCACACTGTGTGATTGTGCCCTCTGTGGCCTAATACTGTTTTGCCACCTCCGAATTCATTGTGCCCGCCTGATCTCATGCTCTGCTGTCTGACCTCCCACTGTGGTTTTTGGGCCCCTCTGTGGCCTAAACTGTTTTGCCCCCCTCCAAATTCATTTTTGGGCCCCGCCTGATCTTTATACTCTGCCCCCCGTGCCCCCACTGTGTGATTGGCCACTCTGTGGGGCCCAATACGTTTTGCCGCCTCCAAATTCATTGTGCCCTGCCTGACTCACTGCTGATTCTGACCTCCACACTGTAACATTGTCCCCCTGTGGCCTAAAACTGGTTTGGGCCCCTCCAGAATGTCATTGGCCCCTGCCCCGACCTCATACTGCTGCCGCCATGACCTCCACCTGGTTTTTTTGCCACTCTGTGGCCTAATCTGTTTTGCCGCCTCCAGAATTCATTGTGCCACTGCCCGAGCTCATGCTGCTGCTGTCGTGACCTCCCCACGTGTGATTGGCCCCTCGTGGCCTAATACTATTTTTTCCCCCTCCAGAATTTCATTGTGCCACTGCCGATCTCATATGGGCCCCCCTTTCCCCCACACTGTTGATTGTCCACTCTGGGCCTAATAACTGTTTTGGCCCGCCCCCGAATGTCATTGTGCCCCTGCTACCATAATGCTGCCGCCGTGACCTCCACACGTGTGATTGTGCCACTCTGTGGCCTAATACTGTTTGCCACCCCCAGAAGTCATTTTGGCCAATCCTTTTTTCTCAACTGCTCCGCCGGACCCCCCACACTGTGTGATTGTGCCACCTTGGCCCCAATACTTTTTTTTCCGCCCCAAATGTCATTGTCCCGCCTGACCTCATACTGCTGCCGCCGTGACCTCCACATTGATTGTCCATCTTGGGGCCCAAACGGGGGGGGGGTTTTGCCGCCTCCAAATACATTTGCCCTGCCTGATCTCAACGCGCCGCCGTGACCTCCACACTGTTTTATTTGCCACTCTTGGGCCAAAACTATTTTTGGGGCCCCTCCAGAATTCAAAATGCCACTCCTGACCTCATACTGCGGCCGCCGTGACCTCCACACGTTTGATTGGCCACTCGTGCCTAAAACTGTTTTTGGGCCCCCCTCCAGAAGTCATTGTCCACTGCCGATCCATCTGCTGCTGCGGACCCCACACTTATCATTGTGCCACTCGTGCCTAATACTGTTTTTGGGGCCGCCTCCAAAAGTCTTGTCCACTGCCCGACCTCATACTGCGCCCGGACCCCCCGCTCTCAGTCATTTGCCACCTGTGGCTTCCTCTGTTTCCACCTCCCGAAAGTCATTTGCCACTGCCTGACCTTTTTCCTGTGGCTGCCGCCTCACCTCCACACTCTGTCACAATGTTGCCACCTGAGCTCTCACTTTTTTTTTTTCCAGCTTTTCGTGGGAGACTTTATCAGGCTACATTCCCCTTTAGTTTTTTGGGCATTTTGCCCCTTTTTAATGCCCAGGGAATTTTATAGTGAACGATTCAAGAGCGGCGGCAGTCACTCGGTCATACTAAAAAAACAACATTGATAAGACCAAACCAAGCTCCCTCTGCATATTTAAGCATGGCACAACGTTCTACAGCACCCTGCAGGCTCTGTGCAGCCTGGAAATAGCTGCTTTTTAATGCGATTCGTGCCGAAGTAATTCCGACCGAATTTATTTTTGTCGGAAAATTCGACGAAGTGACCGAATCGAATTTTTGAGAAATTCGCCCATCTCTACTTAGGACCTTATGCTTTGCTTGTTTAACCTCTCTTACGCATGAGAATTTGGGACAGTTAAGAGAGGTTCATGGAATTTAAAAAGGATTCTATGTATAGTGTACAAGAGCTGTATGCTACTAGATACTGTATGCTCTGTACTCTTGTATAGTGCTGTGAATTGCTTGATATCCATGCTGTTTGATCTGTGCTTGAACTTTGACGTAAGGTGATTTAGAGTAAAAGCTGTCATCTTGTGCTAATACTTCACTGTTATTTTGGAAGGGTGAACAGCTACGCAGTCTCAGGAAAGGGATTCCGTGAAGATGGGGGAGGACTATAGTTTATAAATAGTTTTAACAGTTAGTGTTGTTGCTATGAAGGGATTACCAACATGTCTTCCTGACTGAATCATCGCTGGCCTCTGGGCTCAGGGTCCGGACAATCTTCACACCCTAGCCACATGGAAGGGAATATGAAGCAGTACAACTAAAGAGAAGGGAGCAGCAGTTCTGTTAGTGGAGGAGCCTAGAATCCAAGGAAACTCATGCGGTAAAATTTTCCTGCAAACCTCATGGCCATTGTTATCCAGAATTTTGCCTCAGGCCTCGCCCAATACCTAATTGTTCTACAGGAGGATTACCAGATGTCTCAGTGAAGACTGGAAGGTTTTATAGCAAGGGACTTTGTTTGGGATTGTCACCCTTTGCTGCAGGCTGTAGTTGTATGAACATACTATTTAAAAGCTGCCTTTCCTATGTGTATAAGAACTTGCTTGGAAGAACAGTAAAGAAAAGTTGGTAATGCCTTTACTCCATTGTCTTCTGCCTGTTTATCTGCATTATACCACCAAGGGCACCTCCACTAACATCACAGACAGTTGAGGAATACAGCTACTACCAGACTGTGTCCTGTGGGAATACTCTCAATACCTACAGATTCCCCTCTTTACTTTAGTGTGTAGCATTAAAGGTTTGATGAGTGATGCCACTGTGACGACCGACTACAATTTTCATTCTCTCCGCTGCTGGACTGGCCCTCTGCCTATGTCATGGTTTGAGGGAGGTGACAGAACCTCACTATCCCTGAAGTTGAGTTTAGCATAATAATCAGCAAATGTGTTGGCAATTTTCTAGGGTCTTTAGTTGTTTGGTCTCCATGCAAAATTTTGACATGATTTGCTAACATTTTGCCTGGTCTATCTCCTTGAACATAGAATCGCAATTTGATCCTAACAAGGTTAAGCTCAAATTAATTAAGATAAATTGCTCTTAATTTATATCTAAATTCTACAAGTTGTTTCATAGTTTCATAGTTTCATAGTTTGTAAGGCTAAAAAAAGACAAGTCGTCCATCTAGTTCAGCCTTTTGTGCTAAGGTGTTGATCCAGAGGAAGGCAAAAAACCCCAATGAGGTAGAAGCCAATTGTCCTCATTTTAGGGAAAAATTCCTTCCTGACTCCAATCTGGCAATCAGAAAAATCCCTGGATCAATGACCCCTCTCCAGAATCCTAGTCACTATAACTTGTTATATTATTACGCTCCAGAATGCATCCAAACCCTTTTTGAACTGGGTTATTGAATTCACCATGACAAGTCCCTCTGGCAGAGAATTCCATAGTCTCACTGCTCTTACAGTAAAGAATCCCTTTCTATGTTTATGTAGAAACTTTCGTTCCTCAAGACGTAAAGGATGCCCCCTTGTTTCTAGATACAGCCCTGTGTATAAATAAATCTTGGGAGAGATCTCTATATTGACCTTTGATGTATTTAAACATATTTTTTATGTCCCCCCGAAGCCTTCCTTTCTCTAAACTAAATAACCCTAATCTTGCCAATCTTTCTGTGTACTGTAGTCCACCCAGTCCTTTTATTATTTTTGTTGCCCGCCTTTGTACCTGTTCAAGCTCTACAATGTCTTTCCTGTGCACTGGTGCCCAAAACTGTACACAATATTCCATGTGTGGTCTAACCAGTGACTTGTATAATGGGAGAATAATGTTCTCATCATGTGCATCTTTGCCGCTTTTAATGGACCCCATGATCCTATGTGCTTTGGCTGCTGCTGCCTTACAGTGGCTGCTACAATTAAGTTTTACTGTCCACCAGGATTCCCAAGTCCTTCTCCATGTCACTTTTACCCAGTGTTTTTCCATTTAACATGTAATCATGTAATGGATTTCTCTTCCCCCTGTGCATAACCTTGCATTTATCAGTGCTACACCTCATCTGCCATTTCCCTGCCCAGGCCTCCAACTTATCCCTATCCCTTTGTAAGAACATATTATCCTCTATTGTGTTGATTACTTTACAGAGCTTAGTATCGTCTGCAAAGATTGATATTCTACTGTGTATTCCCCGTGTAAGATCATTAATGAAAATGTTAAAGAGGATAGGGCCCAATACTGACCCTTGTGGTACCCCACTAGTAACAGCGATCCAGTCTGAGTATGTACCGTTAATTACTACCCTTTGTTTTCTATCAGTGAGCCAGTTTACTTACCCACTTGCACACATTTTTCCCCCAGTCCAAGCATTCTCATTTTATTTACCAACCTTTTATGTGGCACCGTATCAAATGCTTTAGAAAAATCTAGATATATGACATATGACATCCAGTGCCTCACCCCGATCCAGTTTAGCACTGACTTCCTCATAGAAGCTGATGAGATTAGTCTGACAGACCGATCCTTCATGAACCCATGCTGGAACGGCGTTCTACATTTATTTTCAGTGAGATACTCCAGGATAGCATCTCTGAGAAAACCTTCAAACATTTTACCTACAACAGAGGTTTAAGCTTACTGGCCTATAGTTTCCTGGATCACTTTTTTGACCCTTTTTGGGAAAATTGGCACCACATTTGCTATGCGCCAATCCTTTGGGACATACCCCGTTATTAGACAGTCCATGAATATTAAGAATAGGGGCCTATCTATGACATCACTTAACTCTCTTAGGACACGTGGGTGTATGCCATCTGGACCTGGGGATTTGTCTATTTTAATCTTCCTAAGACGGAGCTGCACTTCTTCCTGGGTTAGACAAGAAACTTTTAAGTTGGAGTTTACCACATCTCTCTGTTCAACAGGAAGGTCATCCTCCTTGACAGAATCTGTAGGACATTTTTTAAATTCGATATTTAGCTTCTTAATGTTCTCTAAGAGCTGCAACAGGGAGGACTGTCTCTTTTCTGAAGAAGCCAGTTTAATCAATACACATCTGATGAAGGCTTTGTGTGCACACCAGGGGACCGACCTAGAAGCAGCAGATGCATTAAAAGAGAAATAATCCTCCAATTCACATTTGATTTTATCTGTCTTACCTTGTTTTTATGAGTTAGTTATTTATTCGTCACAAGGGCTATGTAGGCGGGCCAAAATATTTTTTTTTAAATCAAATGGACTGGTTCATGGTCCAACCAAGTTAACTAGCTGATATGAGCTGAGTCCAAGTATTCAGGAATAATATTATCCACAAGAAAATAATCAATACGAGTGTGAAAAGACCTAGGGGCCGAGAAGTACATATAGTCTCTCTCAGTTGAGCTGGTTTATCACCAAATATCATGGAGATCTCTTTCATAAAGAGTGTAATTTAGTTCAGCTCTACCTCTAAAGGTGACATGTATGTAGTGGGCTGCGCAAGAAGTCTGGTGTCTTTTCAGTCTGAAAACTGGCGCAGCCCCGTTTGCTATATTTTTAATCAGGCACGCCCCAATATTAAGCACATTACAAAGCGCCCGCGGCACTTTGTAATGTGCCTGAGATAAGGGGGCGTGCTGGAGGCTCATGACACTTTGGACCTCTTCCTCCAAGATGTTGTTTAAATTTATTAGGTTATTGTGGGAGGTGGCAAATTCTGCGGTTTTAGATTCAATATGGTTTGTGCGTGATACCATCTGTTTGAAGTCAGATTGGAGGGAGGTTTGGAATGATAAGAATAACTGATAAAGGGAAGAGATTGTTAGAGGTTGGTCTTCCATAGCATCTTGACTTTCAAGGTCCACTGACTCATCCCTGGAAGTAGGGTTGAGGGAAGGTGGAAGAAACTGAAGACCTCTTTTTGTGCAAAAATTCCATAAGCTTGGCTGGTTTTGCTTTCAGACCTTTCTTTGAAATGCCTCCCATTATAATGGTTGGGTGAAGGAACACTTGATGCGTTTAAGTCAGCATGCAGAACGGTGGATCTCGAGCTGCAAGATGAGAAAGAACTAAAGTAATGAAGATTATTTTGATGTAAATACTTGATCTTGCAGTATTGTGATCACTCAAAAATTTTTTTTTGCATTTTAACTCTGTTGTCTTCACACACTTGTAGGATCCACTGTGCGCTGTGATCTCAAATTACAGCTAGCAGTCAACCAGAGAATAACAGTCTTGGAGATGGCTATGGTACAAGGTGATGGTTAACACTCTTACTTAGGCCGAGACTTCAGGCTTTGTAGTAGGCCTCAGAACTTAAGTCCTGGTTTACTTGAGAGGGATGGTATAGCTGAGCCCCAGAGTATGTCACAGGTGACTGGAGGTCCTCTCTTGCAATTTGGGTTACAGAAGAACTCTGCAGTACCTCTAGGAGACATGCGGTCTATTATTTTATGCCACAATATGTGAGGAAGGCCTCAGGCATTGAAGAACAATGTATCTGTATTGAAGGGGGTGAATAAGTAGTGGATACTTTGCAGCTGAAAATTCCGATGCTGCAGGGAGTAATAGGCTGCTGCCATGCTGATGATCTGGCATACGGATTACAGAAAATGCATTAACCTGAATGATTAGGCCTCAGGCGGATATCTACGGATCACCCAAGTCAGATGGGAAGAGGCATGCAGGGAACCAAATTCAGAACTGCGTCGACTGTCTGAGGCAATAGGTCGCAAGTGTGGATTCTCAGATCTCACCGGTTTTTGTGGTTTTTTTTCACTTTGCATTCTCTTTATTTTAATGTATTGTCCCCTTCTCCACAAATAAGGTCAGAAAAAGAACTGTGGCAGATATTTTCACATAACATTTTTTTAGCATTATTATTGATTGATAAATTCCATATTCATTCTGGTTTTAGAGTCCAACTTAGTTTTATTGTGTAAATCCAACTAATGATGCAGTAGTAGCAATGCCCATAAATAAAGGCAGAAGAAAATAAATGCATGCCTATTTGTGCTCTAAATTCACACAATTTTCTAACTGAAACCAAAAGAATCAGACAGCACAGTGTTTTGTAAGAATCATGCCATCTATGCCAGTCTTATGTGCCTTCTAGGCTCTGACCTATGTATCCACCAAGTGCAAAGATTATATAATCCTCAGAAATCCTCAGGCCTAAGTGAAAAGTCCATACTGGAATATTAGTAAGAAATAACACATCCCTCAACCTAGATGTTATTCCGAATAAATCCAGGCCCAATATTCTATTAACACATACTGTATGTAAGTACACACTGCAGATATTGCAGCAGAGATTAAATGGAGACCATTCATGCTGGCCAGTCTTGCATGACCTTAACTAATTTGTTGAACCTCTGCTGGAAGCATATGTTTTTTATTTTTTTATAATGAACAGTTCTACCTTGGCCTTAAACATAATTGCATGGTATTACAGGAAGGATACGTCAGGCTGGACAACATATTTGGCTCATTTTAGATTCAAATTCATTTTAAGCTACTAATGTCATGATCTTCTTTTAAATTAAGCTTCTGGGGGAAAACACTAGAATATTAACATTTTGTCCTGATAGAATGTCCTCAGACTACAGCATGGGTCTACAATTCTAATTATCAGGGACTTATAGTGATGGATAGTCTGCAAGAAAAAGGAACAAATTAAATTACTGGGAAGGCTAGAACTCTTGCGTTTCTAATTCATTAATGTCCCCTGCTAGCTCATTTTCAGTCATTTACATATGAACCAGTAATTTACGAAGTTGAGTCAAAAACAAATCTTCCAGGAACCTATTACGGCTTGTGTCAAGAAAAAAACCACTGATATGCCACAATTACCATGTTGGCTATTTAACTTAACACTAAGAATCTGTGTTGCAATATTAAATTGGAAGGCTTTAATTCATTTGCTCTTAAAGTCATGCTACAGGCTTCTCATTACTTTGAAGTGAATAAAGTGTAATTTGGTTTGAACCCCTCTGCTCCTCAAATAGATAAAAGCATTGACCACTTCTTCTATAAGACTTACCCTGACTATGAAGGACTAACTTCCTATGGAATCAGGGTTCAACCCATAAAATCTATCCCATATTGGATTAACCCGTTTTCCTTAAAAGTCTTATTTAAACTTACCATGGTTGTTGGAGGTGTGGATGATGACATGAAATAGCTAGAAGAGGCTTTGTATGGCCATACATTAAGGGCATGTCCCCAAGGCATATTTTTTTCGGCCGGTTTTTCAGCTGGTTTTTGGGCG
>JAODAL010067996.1:0-17028 GCA_025379985.1 Phyllomedusa bahiana
AGCCAAAATATGTTAAGTAAAGGATTTTAGCACCAAATTCCTTAAAAAAACGGATTCTGGCGTCAGAAGCGAGATAACTTTATTAGCGCCAAAATATGTTATCTTGCTTCGAACGGCAAAAATATGTTTTTTTTTTTTACGGATTTTGGCGCCAGAATCCATTTTTTTTTTTAACGGATTTTGGTGCCAAAATCCTTTTCTCAACATATTTTGCCGCTAATAAAGTGATCTTGCTTCTGTCACTAAAAATACGTTTTTTTTACGGATTTTAGCGCCAGAATCCATTTTTTTTTTACGGATTTTGGCTCTAAAAACCTTTACTGAACCTATTTTGGCTCTAATAAAGTGATCTCGCTTCTGACGCAAAAAATACGTTTTTTATGGATTTCAGCGCCAGGTCATGCTTTTTTACGGATTTTGGTGCTAAAATCCAGATCTTTACAGATTTGGGCGCTATTAAAGTGATCTCACTTCTGATACTAAAAATAGGGGTTTTTTTACGGAATTTGGCGCAATGCGTTTTTTGGGGATTTTGCCGCTAAAATCCTTTTCTTTACAGATTTTGATGCTAATACAGTTATATTGCTGTATGGAAAGATAATGTGGGTTTTTGTGGATTTTGGTGCAAGAATCTGGTGCAAAATGTAATAAAGTAGTAGCACGCAGCAGCAGCAGCACACAAGGGACAATCTGCTCACAGTGGCTACAGTGATCTAAAGGAAGTGACTACTTAACATGTTAACTCCACCTGTAGGGTGTAGTTTATATCCAATGGCTTAATTTGTGCATAAATTAAAAAGCAGAGCAAAGACGCTTCAAAAAAACGCTTCAAAAAACGCTCCAAAAAATGAAAAACGCGCCAAAAAACTGCCGTTTTTTCAGCTGCTTTTGACAGGCAGTGGCAGAAAACTCAGTTTCTTGAACGGTTTAGTAATTCGTTTTCAGGTCGTTTTTTGTCCACTGCAGTGTAGACATAGCCTAAATTGTAATGCAAGTAGGCAATGTTGGACAGTGCTTCTCTACCTTTAAACAAGGTATAACTTTTGACTGGACTGGTTGCAGGACTGTTAGGACCTGTCCCCACTGCACGGGTTTTCGGACGGTTTTTCAGCCGGTTTGCGGTTTTGCAGACCGCCTGAAAAACCGGCCGAAAATGAGCACAATGGTGCTCTACGGAAAACCCGTGCAGCAGTCCCCACTGCACGGGTTTTCCGTCCGGCGGTTTTTCCGCCCCCAGTCCGGCCGCAAAACATTGAGCAAGCACAATCTTCTGTCCGGTTTCCGGACAGAATCTGTGCATCTCAATGTGAAGAGGGAGGGCTTGTCTCCGCTCATCGCAACCCCCCCCACCCCGCAACCGTAGGGACGGACTCAAGACAGGACAAATACTGGCCGGCAAACCGGCCAGTATTTGTCCTGTGCAGTGGGAACGCGCCCTTACTTCTGATAGACAGATTGTTGTCTGTGGAAATATGATTTGAACTCTACTAATAGACTACTTGTGTGCTTACTTTGATGATGTACTGGATACAGGAAATTAATAAATTATAGACTGAACAATAATTTTTGAGAAAAGTAATGGTATCACCATTTCTTTACTGATGGACCAATAAACTCCTACATGATTCCGCTACTTAGTATTGGTCCTCCATTTAGCAATAAAGTCCTCTCTGTGCCCCTCTTCTCAGTAATAGTACTTTCTATGGTCCCCACTCAATAATATCTCATTCAGCCTCACTGAAAATAAAGGCCTCCTATATGTCCTCTTCTTAGTAATAGTGCTCCCTTTGTGTCCTTAAACTGGGAAAAAAAAAAAAAAGTTACCATTTACCTCACCCCCATTTCTCATGAGTTCTTTCTGTGGCTTCCTCCTGTCGGCATCATCCTCTTACAGACCACAAGCTGGGAGCACTCTTCAGAGCTGAGTGACTCGGCACAGGTAGCGCGTTGCATAGATGTTACTGTGCCACCTCTGTTGGGTCGCTGACCTCTTGAGCAGGCACCCAATGTCTCATAGGCCGAAACCATCATGTGGCCTGTGAGACACTGTACATATTGAGTCCCCCAAAAAAATCTAGAACATGTGCCTCAAATGCTTAGTTTACCCAGGATAAAGACACACAAGAATTGCTGCAGCACAGGTTGCGGACAACTGGACCCCTCCTAACCCTTTGCTTGCTGGGGCACAGGTAACAACCCATTATGAAGAATGATCAATTGAAACTTTACACACATTTAACGTCACACATACGTTCAGAAAAATGAATAAGCTTCGAGTTGTCCTAATATAACTGCAGGCTTCAGAAATAATTAACTCAAATATGCCGCTTACACACAGGAGATGTTGTCAAAGTGAATTATCTCTTTCACTGCTTGGTTGGAAGGAAGATTGAGTAAGAAAAACCTACAAAGATAACCACCTGGATAGCCGGCAGCAGCAATGATGTAACCCAGATCTGCAGGGCTTGATACTGAATATGCATGATCACCCTGTTGTTTTAATAATTAAGTGCTAAAACAAACAATGAAAGTTACAGGGATATTAAGAATATTGCTTTGTTCTGACACAACTACAAAGAAATCTCATGGAAAAAGAAAACACAGAGGAATACAATAGACTGCTCGCACTGATGTGAGAAGGTTGTTTCTTCTTACCCATAACCATAATGGTCTTTAATAATGGAGTTGTTGCCTCCAAATATTTGTCTTTTGTCTTGGAGACCAAATCTATTTGGTTGAAAAAATATTTACTATTTTTAAGCAGGGGACTTTTATCACCCATTATCTAAGAAAGTGATTGACGTGCCTGTTGACCTTGTATGCTTTATGCTGAGAACAGGATACAATATTGTTAATTTTGAAGATGCAGTGAGCGATGTACTCTGCGCGTGCCATGCCGATTTATTGATATTTCCCACAATGTGGCAACACAGACTGAAACAACAAAGCAGCAGTATACTGAACTAGGGGAAAGGGAGAAAACATACCTACATATTGGACTAATAGAGATAAATGGAGAAAAAAAAATGCACATGCTGAACTGCTATTGCATGTTGCCCAGGAGTAATGAAACTCATTGCTATTTTTTACAGTTTTTATTGTGACAAAACCAATTTAAGGGGTTGTTCTCACTTTTAAGGATCGCTTTTTTTTTTTAAAGATCTTGCAAAAACAAGTCATTTTTGCAATATATGCCCTTAACAGCATTCCTAACCTATTCCTAGATATCCCCTCTTGGTATGGACTGCATCAGCTCCTCAGGTCGCTATAGCTACAGACCTATTCAATTCTCTCATGATAGGCTGCCAGGGGCTGGTTGCTATAGCTACAGACCGGGCTTCTACTGCAGCCTAGTAGAAGCCATTTAAACACACCCCTGAATTCAAAATAAAAACCAAAGAAAACAGGACTGAGGTAAATGAATCAATTTTTAGTGAGACAACACTTTAAGCAAGGGGGTTTATAAGTGTCCTAAGGGTGCTTTCACACAGTGCATTTTTGGTGCTTTTTTTTTTTTCTTTTTTTGCAGAAGTGCATTTCTGTGAAGAAAAAAAAAAACACAGCAAAAATGCAGTGTGAAAGCACCATTAGGGTATGTTCACACGTCGAAATTGTGGTGCGCATTTCGCCGCGTATTTGCGCTTTAATACGGCCAAAATGCGCGCCGCAATTACAGTAATTCATAGCTCTCAAAGGGAACTATTAATTACGCTTCATCTCCCCGGGCGTACAATATGATCGTATCGTACGCTCGGGGAGAGAAGTGACATGCCACTTCTTCGCGGCGCTTAGGTGCCGCTGATAATGGATGTGAATCTGTCCTTGGAAGTACACGCTGATCAGCGATTGCGACCAAAACACGCGGCGTACTGCGGCGTGTACAGTACGCGCCCCAGTACGCCGTGTGAACATACCCTAAGGAACTCAAACCAGCAAGTGCTGCTGCTAACATTTAACCTACTGCTACATAACAAATCCTATGTAAAATTCTGAATCTTTTTGGCTGAATAGCTGTGAGAAAAAAGGGGTCACACCCATGGCAGTAAACGTTGCCATGGATTCGACCACATGACCTTCTCAAACATGAACCCAGGTTAGCCAGCACCACCATTTCAACTGATAAACAAAGAGCCTCAGGTGTATAACAAATGGCAAGCTTTGTCATACACCAGAACAGAAGGTTTCAGAGAGTACTTGGTGTACAGGACAACAATCATGGTAAAACCGATTGTATTTAAAGGAGTTGTCTCATTACGAGCTTTCAGCCTGTCAGTGTCCCTGGTAAGTTGAACTGAGGGGCGTGCTTCTTGGTCTGTCTCTTCTGCTCCCTCTCTCCCCCCCTCCCATCAGCACACAGGCAGCTACGTAACTGCTCTACAGGGGGGGGGGGGGAGAGGGGGTTTGCTCTCAGAGTTCACCCTGTGTGTGCCTGCCTAGGTCTGTTACAGGAGAGGGCTGATCTATGAGTGTAGAGAGGTCTGTGAAGCTGCTGTGTATGCTAATAGAGCAGAGGGGATGCATGTGTTCCTATATCCCCTGCTTAGCTTACAAGTCTCCACATCTCCAGCAACAACAAGGGAAGTGTTACTATACTCAGGATGTCTCACTAATACAGGAGAGCATAAAGTATTCACATGCCTGATCTGTTACAGTATTAGTATAGTCACAGTTCCAAAGACATATCATGATTATAGTAACACACAGGGTCACTGCTGTCACATCTATCTGTGTAGAGAGCAGGAGGAAGCAGGGACACACAGGGTTAATCCAGGCTGCATGGACACAGACTCCAGAGTCCTCCTCCTCCCCCTCCTTCCACTACAGAAGCATTCTGTGCGGGAGGGGCTCTCTGCTCCGACCTGTCTTCAAAGGTGATGAGTCATTCAGACCTGACAGCCAGTAAGATAAGGATCAACAGGTCGGCTGCTATAGAGATTTGAGAAGCTGATGTAGTAATACTAACAGGGCTAGCTCAAAATCAGTAGGACATTTGTAATGAACATATATTGCAAAGCTGCTTGTTTTTTAAAGATCTTTAAATTAAAACCCAATCATTGTAGCGAGACAACCCCTTTAAGCTCCGTGCACACTGCGTTTTTTTTCAACAGATGACGGATCTGTCCTGACGCAGGTAAAAACGGATGCGTTAACGTATGCATTGACTCATATAGGTAGACGGATGTGTGACGTGCATTGACATAGTGTCCGTTTTTACACATTCCGTCAAATATAAATTTAATTTTAACAGATGGAGGACGCAGTATACATTTTTTTTTTTTAAATGTATGTCAATGGAAAATGGAACCTAGTGTTTGTACCCATGTTGCAAACGTATTTGTTTGTATCTGTCATAAATATATAAACAATGCTACCCAATCAAATTGCAAGGAAAAACAGGTGACAGCCAATAGTAAACCTAGTAAAAACAAGATAGAAAAAATAAAAAGGATGTCAAACGTATGCTCCAAAAAGTGCACATTTGGCATACGTTTAACGTATAGATTATAACGTATACGTTTTGACAGATGGTCAAATGCAGTGTGCCCTCAGCCTAAGATACATATTTGCTGTACAGTTGAAACCATAAGTTTACATACACTATATAAAAAGATACATATTCATGTTTTTCTCACTATCTGACATGAAATCAGAATAAACCTTACACCTTTTAGATTAATTAGGATTACCAAAATTGTTTATATTTGCCAGAATGAGAGAGGGAGATTTTTTTTAAGGCATTTTTATTACTTTCTGCAAAGTCAGAAGTTTACATACATTAGGATCACTATGCCTTTAAACAATTTGGAACAGCCCATATGATGATGTCATGTCTTTGGAAGCTTCTGAGAGGTTTATTGGCAACATCTAAGTTAATTAGTGACACACCTGTAGATGTATTATAACCACACCAGAAACACACTGCTTCTGTGTGTAACATCATTGGAAAGTCTAAAGAAATCAGCCAAGATATCAGGTAGAGAATTGTGGACTTACACAAGTCTAGATCATCCTTGGTTACAATTTCCAGATACCTGAAGGTGCCTCGTTCATCGTACAAACAATTATACGCAAGTACAAACAAGATGGGAACGTCCAGCCATCATACCACTCAGGAAGGAGATGGGTTTTGTGTCTCAGATATGAATGTGGTTTGGTCCAACAAGAACAAAAACAAAAGACCTTGTGAAGATGCTGGTGGACGCTGGTAAGATTGTGTCATTATCTACAGTGAAACGAGTAGTGTATCAACATAGGATGAAAGGCCCCTCTTCCATGAAGAAGCCATTACTCCAAAACAAACATATAAAAGTCAGATTAATGTTTGCAAATGCACAAAGGAACAAAGAAATACATTCTTGGAGACATGTCCAGTGGTCTGACGGAACTAAAACTGAACTGTTTGGCCATAATGACCATCGTTACGTTTGGAGGAAAAAAGGGAGAAGCTTGGAAACCTAAGAACACCAGCCCAACTGTGAAAAATGGGGTTGGCAGCATCATGTTGTGGGGTTATTTTGCTTCAGGAGGGACTGGTGCACTTCGCACAATAGATGGCATCATGAGGAAAGAAGATTATGTGGCAATACTGAAGCAATATATCAAGAGCACCCCTCCGGCACGATCACATCGCGCAATGCTCTCCATAGCAAGCCGGAAGCCTAACAAAGGCTTCGTTGTTACCTGTGACGTCACCACGCCCGCCTGTGCCCTGAAATCTCGGGCAGGCATAGTGACTGATATTTATAATTCATAGCAGTACAATACACGCCTAGATGAGATTCCTGAGGGTGTTGAATCCAAAATGGGGTGACTTCAGGAAGGTTTCACCTGTTCTGGTACTTTAGGGGCTTTGCAAATGTGACACAGCACCCATCAAAATTTGCATTCCAAAAGCCAAATAGCGTTCCCTCTCTTGTGCCCAAACAGCAGTTTACACCCACAAATAGTATATTGCCGAACTTGAAAGAAATTGCGCAATCAATTTAGGGGTGCTTTTTTCCCAGGATTCCTTGTGAAAACATTTCAGCTAAAATTGCAGATTATTGAAAAAAAAAAATTTAATTTTCACAGCCTAACGTTAAAACAAAAAAAACCTGTGACACACCTGTGGGGTCAATATACTAATTAAACTCCGCTTATATTCCTGAAGGGGTGTAATTCGCAATATGGGGTCATTTTAGCAGCGTTTATTAAGTTTTAGCACCTTAAGGTGTCTTCCTACTCTGAGGCTTGTGGTTGAGCCAAACAGCGCAATACGGTCACATATGGATCTCTAAAAATGGCAGAATTGGGGGTATCGATGTTGAGTTGCAATTCCCTGGTCACATCTACTGAGTTCCAGTGAATAATGGATAAAAATTAACATTTTAGCTCCATTTTGCTTTAATTTCTGTGAAATACCTAATGGGTTAATAAGTTTCCTAAATACTGTTTTGAATACTTTAAGGGGTGTAGTTTCTTATATGGAGTCACTTATTGGGGTACCTAACACACAGGCCCCTTAAAGCCATGTCAGAATTGGACCCTAAAGAAATCTATGTTGCAACATTTTTTGAAAATGTGAAAAATTGCCACTAAATTTATAAGCCTCTTACTGTAAAAAAATAAAAGGACATCTAAAAATTATGCCAAACTACAGTTAACATATGGTAGATGATAATAAACTATTTTGTGTGGGATAAGTGTCTTGCACAAAAATTTTTTTGAACTTTGAAAATCGCAAATTTTTCAACATTTTCACGACATTTCGATACTTTCACAAATAAACAAGGATTGTATGGACCAAAATTTCTTACTAACGTAAAGCACAATGTGTCACAAGAAAACATTCTCTGAATCACATGGACGGATAAATGTACCGAAAAGTAATACGTCAGATTTAAAAAAGTGCGGCTCTGTCAGCAAGGTCAAAACTGGTTGCGGCAGTAAGGGGTTAATGAAAGGGGAGGGTGTTCAAATAAGTAGCAGTGTGGACGTCAATTAGTAATTTTTTTCCTTTCTGGAAGAAACAGGTGTCAATTAAAACCCTTATATAATGAAAAAGGGGAACCCAAAGTTTGTACCTTTGGTTTTACCCCCTTCCAGTGGGAAATGGGAAGTTCCAACTTGCCCAAAAGGCGAAAGAACTTTGATGAAGACGTTGAAGAGGGCAAAACATATCAAAAAGTGCAGAAAACAATTGGCTGCCCAACTAAAAAGATCACTAAGGGTGCTTTCACGAAGTGTGTTTTTATGCTTTTTTTTTGCAGGAAAGGTACAGAAATTTAAATGCTGTGCATTGCTCCCAAAAAAATGTGGAAAAATTTTTCAGCAAATCGCGTTTTTTACTGCATTTCTGTGCAGCAATGTACACATTAATTCTTGCCTTCCTGCCAAAAAACGCATTAAAAAGGGGCATCAAAAAACACACTGTTTTAAAGAACCCTAAGGGTGCTTCACTGGAATTTTTGGGTGTTTTTTGGAGGGTTTTTTTTTCGTGCAGAAAGGCACAGCATTAATGCGGAAACTTTCCTGCAAAAAAAAAAGACACCAAAAACGCCAAAAAAAACACCCAAAAGGGCTTTAAAATGGCACAAAAGTAGAAACACATGGTAGGAAAAGGAATATGACCATCCGACTAGCTCATAGGACAAAAGGAATGGCAAAGACGCATCCAATTAACTCCAGGGAGCTCAAATAAATTTTCAGGTTATCTTTGAGACTGAACAAAAAGGGGGGCGCCTACATAAAGCCAAACTATTTGCTAGAAACCCTTGTGATGTGCCATTGCTGAAAATATACACGTCTAGTAAAGGTTACAGTTTGCAAAAGAACACATTGACGGGCCTAAAACAGAATGGTAAAAAAATTTCAGGACAGATGAGAGAAAGATTGTTCTCAGGGGTCAAAAGGCCCCGCGGGGCGTGGCAGACGGCCACAACTGTTTTTATATTAAACTTTTAATTAATACTTATTAAAATTTTTTCCTGTCCTACCCCCAAAGAGCCCTGTCCCCCTTTCCCCCCTACCCTTGAAATCATTTAAAATTTACACTGATCTCAGGCCTCAGTGAACTTTTGAAAACACTCAGTGGGTGGCTTTGAACTTGGCTCAGTTCAGGAACATTTCCCATGTATGGTGGACCGAGCAAGCAGGATTTGGTTGCATTTACTCTTTCCAGCCTGTAGTTTGCAAATGAATAGAAGTAATCACATTACAGGAATTACAGGAGAGGGGGAATTGTTTGTTTACCTCTGAGTCCTAACAATAACAGGAGCAGATAACGGCAGTGGGTGTTGTTTTAAACCCCTGTCAGAAAATGAGATGCAGCTTTTTACAGTCCAAAGGACTCTGTATCCTAGCTATCATGATCATGACAGCAAGTACAGAGCTGTGGAGATTACACACCAGTGTCAGATAATTTTTACAGTGAAACTGTGGGGGGAAGTTTCCTAGACTGCAATTATTCTGGGACTTTGGGAAAGAATTTCTTTTGACCTCCCCACAAGCAGGAATTTTCACTGGCAAAAATGGATCTCATGATAATGAATAAAGGCAAAAGAAAAGAAAAAACATGAAGGTATGGAAAACTTTACGTTTTTCCCTATAAATGCTGTTTATAGTGTTCTATGAAATCTTTAAACTCCCAGATAACCACTTTAAGAAAGATGAGGTTTATTCACCACTGGCCAGTAAAACGAAAAAAGAGTTTTCCCAAGTAAGAAATGCAAACCCTATCCACAGCATAAGTGTTAAGTTTCTGATCACTGGGGGTCACACTGCCGAGACCCCTGCGATCACTAAAGCAAGGGCCTCAAAGTTCCCAGTTCTTGCTCACTGAGCTTGCACAAAGAGGAATAGTTTAAATGGAACAGCAATCTAACATGCATACTGCTGCTACTTACAAACTCTATGAAACTAAGATATTCAACTATTGTGATCAGTCCCGTAAACTTTGTACAAAGCAACAGTGCACATCTAGGATGGCTGCTCCCTTTGCTGTGCAAACACAATAAGAAAGGAAAGGGGGCCTTGCATTAGAGATTGTGGGGTTCCAGTGGAGGGGTCCCACAGTAATCAGACATTTATCACCTATGCTGTGGATAGGTAACCAACATTGGTCATGAGACAACCCCATTAATACTCTGTCTATCTTAAAGGTAATTTTCCACAATGAACATGCTAACTGATCTTCAGGCAGCATGTTTTAGAGCAGGAGAGGCTGTTATAAAGTCTTATGGGGAAAGATTTTTTTAATTTTAATTCTGCTTATTTTGGGTTAAGGAGTCCAATATTAGATATGAGACCAAAAACATTTCTTGTATAAGTGTGCACACAGCGATAGCTGTCAATCACTGATAAGACCACCCACTGGACTCCTTAATACAGAGTAAGCCCCGGTTCACACGGCTTATTCAAAGCCGGGAAATTTGGGGATTGCAATTCCGGCTTGAATAAGGGGCGGGTGCGGGGGCGCGGCCCCATAGACTTGCATTATCCATGGCGCATATTGCGCCCGGATAATGTGCAGGTCACTTTCTCCCCACCCATTGTAATTACTGCGACGGATTGGCGCCGTACTGCAGCGCAAATCCGGCGCGCAGTATGGTGCCAATCCGCGCCGAAATAAGCCGTGTGAACAGCCCCTAAGGGTGCTTTCACACGGTGCAGTTTTGGTGCGTTTTTGATGCGGTTTTTTGGATGCGTTTTTTGTGCAGGAAGGCACAACAATTAATTTCTATACGTTGTTGCACCAAAAAGGCATCCAAAAAAAACGCAAACCCTTGTGAAAGCAAACCCCAAGCAGGAAATTAAATTAATAGATGCATTTTTTTAACTAATTGAAACAAAAATATATATCAATCTGCTCCTCTCTATATTAAAGATATCTGCAGATTTGGCAGCGTAGTTAATGTGACAGGCTCCATTCCACATCTACATTTTTATTGGAATTTTCAAGAAAACTTTACAAAAAGAGAAATTTCCCAACACAGCGAAGCAGGTAAAAAAGACAGAAACGTCAAACAAACAAATGCCATGAGCTAAAATTCAATATCTTGTTCAAGTTACTGTAATTTATGAAAAGTCACATGAAAAAAACAATATATAAGACACACTGAAAAGTTAGGCCAGCACCAAAGGGACGTTTTCGGTTGTCGGTTTTTAAAAAACCCTGGAAAACTTTTACACGGGCCTCAATGGAAAATCCGTGCAGTGATTTTCCCCACGGGGTTTTTTAAACCCCGGGTCCAAAAACTAGAACATTTCATTCCCCTCCGGTTTTTTTGGACAGAAAATAATATGTCATTGAAAAGGGAGAGGGGTTTTCCCGCACGGCACGAAAACAGGACAAAAACCGGTCGGAAAAAAACCAACGGTATTTGTCCTGTGCCGGGGGAACGGCCCCCCTTTGGGTCGGGGAAAGAGAACAATTAATACTGAAAAAAAGGGAACATTACATAACAATTTGGGGACTCATAGTTTCCATTTGTTTTTAATTCAAGTTACTAAATGTTAGGAATCGCAAGCAATTTTCACATCAAAAAAGGAAATTAACTAATGACCTCCAAGTACAGCATTTAATTTTCGGAGATTTCAAAGAATGCAGTAGTCAGCCTATGGCCAGTAACATATGGTGAAGGGACTGCCTGAAAAAACGGGACATCATGGAAAGATCAAGTTTGAAAATTTGGGGAAAACAAAATATTAATCAAGTACTTCTTTAGTTATTGATCCAACGGGGCCCAGGTTTTTTAACACTACACAAGATCACCACATGTCCCTACTTCCACGCTCCCAACATGGTTTAAAATTTCCCAAAGGGGAAAATTTTGGGAAATTTGTAGCTTACTTTTTTTTAGTACATCGTATTGGAAATATGCACACCAATAACTTTTTTTAGACAGTGTAACTCAACTAAGGGGGCTTGTAAAAAAATCCAGATGAGGTTTTTTCTAGCTAAATTTTGCAGATATGCACAATGCAGATAAAAATAATTATCTGACAAACCCCCGATGACATCAACTGTACCCTAAAATGACACAAAATGCTAACTGTAAAGAAGAAGGGGGGAGTTGATGATTCGAGCCTGGGTACAAAAAAATCAAAGAGGGACAAATTTTAAAAAAAAAAAATAAGAATAAACACAAAACAAGAACATGACATTTTAAATGAAACCCCACATGTGTATTCACAACAGACAGCTCAAACTAAAACCAATAAGAAAAGTAACAAAAACCAAAAAAGAATCCAGTTTTTTGCTTCAATTTTCATCATTCGCAGAGAGGGTTTTGGGCAATTCAGATTCTTGAAATGAAATTTTTTGTACATTTTTGTCCATTTGAATCACTAGTTTCCTGCACGGTTTTAGCTTCAAATTGGGGAACAAATTTTTTAAAAAACAAACAATTACATTAAGGATACTTGGTACACTTTTTAATAATGTGTATACCCACACCACATCAAGACATTTAGTGTTACAAAAAACTGATTAAATTTCAAGGGCTATTTAAAGTTTTAAAAAAAGGACAAACATCACAACCTTTGCGGAAAAATACACGAAGATTAAAACATTTATCCTACTAAGGGTTTTTTGGAATTATTTACAGTGGGAAAAAAAAAATATTTTATACACTGGCGATTTTTGCTAGTTTTCCCCCCCTACAAAGAATGGAGAGTCTGTAATTTTTACCTAGTACGCTTCAATGTGAGGAAAAAAACTAAAAAAAAAATTCACATTTTAAAGATTTTTAAATAAGAATTTTTTTTTACTTTAAAAAAAATTTTTTTGATCACCTACCAACCACCCACAATTCTAGCTCTCCCAACTGCTACATTTTCTTTAAGAAGACCTTCTACTCTGACCCATTAACTGAATTAATTGCCTTTGTTTGAACTTTTTACCTATGTAAAAGACACCTGCCCAAACAATCACACTCCAACCTCTCCACCTGCCCAAACAATCACACTCCAACCTCTCCACCACAGCCAAGACCAAAGAGCTGTCTATGGACATGGGGGACAAAATTGGAGACAAAATTGGATCAAAATATGTGAACCGAGAATCTCAAAGTTTTTTCATGTATGATAGATAGCATAAATGCTTCATTAGGGATTTCCATGTAATGTATTGCCCTTTTTGCAGTCGTGTGCCGCTGGTAGTGATATAATATATATATATATATATATATATATATATATATATATATATGTGCCGCAACCCTGCCAGTGGCACCCAGGTTTGCATATTGTTTTTTCAGAAATGTTTTTTGTGCAGAACCATACGTTGTATTTGGTGTAAATTGCTTTTAATCATATGTGGGAGGAAAGGTGCCTCCATTTTGGTTTTCTGGACTACGCCCACTTTCACAGGCTGTCATAAAAATGCAGCTTGCAGGTTTGGTGTTTTTTAATTTTTTTCCTCTCTGGATAACGGAGGTTTGTTGACCCAGTGAGAGGCCTGGATTTGGCTCTATTGAGAGGTAAAGATAGCATAGGACTGCCCGACCTGAGATCACGTTGAAAGTCGTGGGCAGCTTAAGCATTTTTTGATCAAAATATGTGAACCGAGAATCTCAAAGTTTTTTCAAAATTGGAGACCTGTACAAGGCTGGGATGGGCTACAGGATAATAGGAAGCAGCTTAATGAGAAGGTAACAACTGTTCGGGCAATTATTAGAAAATTTAAGAAACACAAAATGACTGTCCATCTTTCTTGGTCTGGGGCTCCATGCAAGATCTCTCCGAGAGGGGAAAAGATGATTCTGAGAAAGGTCAGAAATCAGCCCAGAACTACATGGGAGGACCTGATCAATGACCTGAATAGGGCTGGGACCACAGTCTCAAATATTACCGTTAATAACACACTATGCCGCCATGGATCAAAATCCAAAAGGGCACACAAGGTCATGCTGTTCACTTCCAGGCCCATATGAAGTTCGCCAATGACCATCTGGATGATCCAGAGGAGGCATGGGAGAAGGTCATGTGGTCAGATGAGACCAAAACAGACTTTTTAGTATAAACTCCACTCACTGTGTTTGAGGAAGAAGCATGAGTACAGCCTCAAGAACACTATCCCCACCGTGAAGCATGGGGGTGGAAACATCATACTTTGGGGGGTACCTTTCTTCAGAGGGCTGAACCATATTGAAGGGAGGATGGATGGGGCCCTTTATCGCGAGATTTTGGCTAGCAATCTCCTTCGCTCAGTAAGAGCATTGAAGATGGGTCGTGGCTGAGTTTCCAACAGGAAAATGACCCAAAACACACAGTCAGGGCAACTAAGGAGTGGCTCCGTAAGAAGCATTTCAAGGTCCTGGAATAGCTGAATAGCCTAGCTAGCCTCCAGACCTGAACCCAATCGAAAATCTTTGGAGAGAGGTGAAATTCAATGCTTCCCAGCGACAGCTCAGAAACTTGAAAGATCTGGAAAAGATCTGTATGGATTCTGTCTCTCACAGTTGAAGTGTACCTACGGTAAAAATTACCAGTGTATCAAATACTTATTTTCTCCAATGTAATGAAAAAAGGAAACAAAAATGTGTACAGTTTATGCAGTTATGGGGTGACATGTGACTCACTGCACCCTGCAATGTTAACAGGATTCAAGCCATGCCAGTTGTATTCATCTGCATACAGATTTTTCACAGGTGTTGTCTCTCATCAGTGCAGAGTAGAACTTACTGGCTGGCTGGGTGAGAGGTGCTTTGCCCAAATGAGATACTTTACCCCTTCTGATTCAAATCTTAATTGGCAGTAAGAACCCCTTGGTATATTGGAAATGGATTGACACGAACTACTAGGAGGACCTGAAGACATCACCAGGTAAGCTTAATCACGGTATTTTCAGCAGTTTATAGTCCTTAAATTAAAATACAAGACCACATAACTATACATTTCACTTGCTAGACTTCCCAGCTATTGCGGTACAAAATTGCATAACAGTTTAGTTTTTAATGGCAATAGTTCAACTAAAGGTTATAGTTTTTCAATAGGACACAAGAAAGAAGGCTGTGTTATCAGATGTACTACTATATTCATGATCATGCTCACCCTTGTAGTCATAAATATATACAATGATTGGCTGGCTTAGTCCAAAGGCACAAAATGCAACCATGTGTTCATAAGGGTGAAAGGCCACGTCTCGAAGTGGGGCTGTATAGGAAAGCTGTGTATATTTTGCTACCTGATCTCCTATGATAAAAAAAACAACAACCATATAGTGACATTTGTAAGCAGTATAGAAATTTAAACAGATTAAGTAAATGCATAGCATAGAGATCTACCAGTCCGTGAGTTATAATTTATACTTGCTATACAGAGTAAAATAAAATAGTATAGCAATGCCTTACCTGTTTCAGCATTCCACACATACGCGACCCCATCTTCACTACCTGCTATAACAAATGTTCCACATGGTGTAAAGGCACTGTGAAGTTTCTCCCTGTAATTTGTGGCTCCAATATATTTTTTTGCAGCCAGTCTAAAACAGAAAAAAACCAAAAGAAGTTCTTACTGATTTAATAAAAACGTTTTTTAAAATATTAGCTTTATGTACCTGCGCTAACTACATGTAAGAAATGCAATATAACAAAATACAGCTTAATAACTGAAGTTACATTGGTATAACATTAAGAATTGAAGGAGTTTTCTCACCACACTGATTAGCTTTAAACGTGTAGGTAAAGGGAAATAAAGACTATCACCAAATACATTGCTGTTCTGATTTTGCTTCCTTTCAGAGCTATATACTTATGTACTGCTTGTTTATAGAAGGTTTCCTAGGTTACCAAACATCTCTCTACTCTAGCAGTGGCCAGGATGGTGACATAACTCTCTGCTGTGTCGCAGCAGCACAGGAGCTGGTTTTTGTTTCTTTTTTTTTTTTTTTAATTGACAATTTTTATTGATTTTTCAATTATTATAACAAAACAAGTAAAACAACGGTGCAAATTGACACCTGAGAAATATAGTACACGCATAAGGCATGTGTGAATCAGGCATTGAACATATGCAATCAAACCTAAACGGAAGTAACATTGAGGCTGCGAATTAGACAAGGCTTACATGGTTACATTAAGCCATAGATCAAAGACTTCTAGCCTCATCAAAAAGAAACAGCACAAAACATATAGACGCAGGACATGACACAAAGGGGGTAAGGTGGGGTGGGGGGGGGGTGGAAAGAAGGGAAGGGTTCTGGTCTAGATGGTTCAACAAGCTGGTGCATGTCCCATGCGGACCAGATTTTGTCAAAAGAATCCAATTTGTCATGGAGCAGGGCAGTTAGAAACTCCATTAGTCGTATTTCTGTGAGCCTCCGACAGAGATCCCCTCTACTTGGTGGCGTGGTCTGCCTCCATCTACCTGAAATTAGGCACCTGGCTCCTGTGAGAATATGTAACATAAGTTTGGAGTCCTGTGTTAGATAAACCCTTGACCGGCCCACTCAGTAAATAGGTAAGAGGGTCCAATGGGATCCTCACCCCAAAAACCTCAGCTATAAGCTCCCTGACCCTGGACCAAAAGGGTTGAATAATCGGGCAATCCCAAAAAATATGCGGCAGCGTACCCACTGAGGAGCAACATCGCCAGCATATCGATGGGAGCTGGGGGTTCCATTTGTGCAGGACCTCCGGTGTATGTAGCTTTCCCACTTGGCCATGTATTTGTGTGTGAGGGGTTCAGCAGAGGGCGGGTCTGAGAGAATGGAGTAGATTGTAGAAATGAGACCCTTAGTACTGTGGCCCGCTTTACAAAGCTGTTCGAAAGAGGTCGGGATCGAGAGGGTAGATGTGCCAAACATGGAGGACATGAGGGGAGTTATCTGGAGGTAATGAAACCGGGATCTCTCAGGGAGATTATAGTCTCTCTGAAGGGTGTCAAACGGAATCAGCCTCCTGTCTCCTGCCCTAGCAACATCCACAAACCGGAATAACTCATGCCCCAGCCACGGTCTTGACACAAGTCCAGATGAGCCAGCAGGAAAAGGGGTGTGCACAAAAAGGAGGCCATGGGTGAAGCTTGGGCAACTGAAATCTGGGCCCG
>JAODAL010067997.1:0-17027 GCA_025379985.1 Phyllomedusa bahiana
GGATCGCACGTTTCCACTTTGTTCATTATGTAACATTTTCGGCAATGAGGGATTGATTTGCTTTATGGTTTTATGGATGACTGAATCGCTACATCCTGATATAAGGGACTTTATGGTTAATGAATTAGGTCTTTTATACTTGTTTGCCAAATATTGTGACTGTTTCTCAGTGTTTCGGGGATCTCTCCTATCAGGGATATTGGAAGTTTGCAAGTTTCATGGTATCAACTTATTATGGGAACCTTGCAAGCTTGCATATTTTAGCCAAAATATCAACTAATACGTCTTGTTTGATATCTTTTTAGCTTTCAGTCCGGCCTTTTGATGCTGGGGAGTGTAGGGTGTTAGTAACTTGATGCACTACATGTGACATTGGACATCTCTTAGAAGCATATCTATGTGCAAATCTAATGGCAAGCAGACCTCCACCCCTCTTAGAGATTGGAGAAGGCGGCTGCTTTACTGATGTTTTGCACTTGTGCAATCTCCCATTCAGTGCACTGAGTTTTATTCTGTGTTGAAATTGCTATTTAAGTCTTTGCATTTGCAAGTATATAGCGGTTATGGGAAGTCCATATTGGTGTTGAGCACAATTTCTACTGAGCTAAGGAGAAAAAAAACCTGGTTTGCTCCGTTATACTGCATTTGCCATTTCTCCGCCTGAGCCTCTAGCTTCCCTCATCCTTCTGTAATATTCTGTTCTGTGCTGTTACCTTACAGAGCTCCGTGCCATCTTGAGCCAAAATAATACAGCTATGTTATGGCCACACCATAACCATATATAGGAAGACCGTGGCTGTCACTGCGATGAGTATGGGCAATGTCGGAGCGAGCTGCTGAAGGGTTAGTGGTGCCGCGTCCCTGTCCTAGACTCCAGCCCCATCTATATGATAGAAGATACAGATAACGTCGAGTCCTTCTGTGCCAGGATACAGCTCCATCCAGTCCTCACAGAGGCGGACGAGCTCATAGGGAGGGGAAAGTGTTTTCAATGAACTGTAATTCTTATTGTTTTGCCTCCAATGTAGACGCGCACATAAGGCGATTCACCGCGGGGCCGCACAATCCGGGAGGTGTCTCTATAGATAGGACTGGAGCAGCGGTCACGTTTTATGCGCCGACTTCTCGCTTCAGCTTCATTAGGATTCAAAACGGCTTCTGCTCTAAAAATAAACTAAGAAAATCCAAAATTTTCTCCGCAGACGAAACAACCACTGAGCAGCTTCCTCGCCTCCTCACGGCTCTGCGCGTCTTATATATAATAAGAGAGTTTAATTGATCTTGCCGTGTTCACCTGACAGTAACCGGCTCCGAGGAGAGCGGAAGTCAATGTGTTTGTAGACATGTCACACTGTGATTAGCAATGTATATTCCACTTCATCAGGTCGGGATGGCGGGGACTTCAGCGTCGCTGACAGAGTCTTGTGACCCATATATCTCAGGCTTCTCTACATGATGTTAAAAAGCAAAAAAAAAAATCTAAAAAACAAAAATGGCTGTAAGAGACTCAACAGTGATTCCCCAAAAAACAAGAAGTGGGCACCAAATAAGCTTTTAGTAATGTTCGTCAGTAGTAAATGAACTCAGTATTAATTCTACACACTAGAGTCACATTATTATGACCACCAGCTAATATCCAGTATGACCAACCCAGACAGCAGCTAGATGGGCAAGGAGTGACTCAATAAGGTTATCACAGATATCTGGAGCCGACTGCACCCAAAGCTGCTGAAGGGTCCATAGAGCCAACACCCCCATCCAGGGGCCCCACATGCTGACTGCACCCACAGATGCTGGATGATCCATAGAGCCAGCACCACCATCCAGGGACCCCACATGGTGACTGCACCCACAGGATGAGCCATAGAGCCAACACCCCCATCTAGGAGTCCCACATGCTGACTGCACCCACAGCTGCTGGATGATCCATAGAGCCAGCACCACCATCCAGGGACCCCACATGCTGACTGTACCCACAGCTGCTGGAGGAGCCATAGAGCCAACACCACCATCCAGGGGCCCCACATGCTGACTGCACCCACAGCTGCTGGAGGAGCCATAGAGCAAACACCACCATCCAGGGGCCCCACATGCTGACTGCACCCACAGCTACGGGAAGGGGCATAGAGCCAAAACACCCCATCCAGGGGCCCCCACATGTGACTGCACCCACAGCAGGGTCCATAGAGCCAACACCACCATCCAGGGGTCCCACATGCTGACTGTACCCACAGGAGGGTCCATGGAGCCAACACCACCATCCAGGGCAGGGCTGGACTGGGAATAAAAATCAACCCTGGCACTAAGCCCCCAGCAGCCCACATACAATATCCGCTTACAAAATGTCCCTTGTTCTCGCACCCCGCCACTGTCTAAAATAAACTACACTATAAGGCTGCTTTCACACGGAGCACTTTTGGTGCGTTTTTGGTGCGTTTTTGTGCAGAAAGGCAGAGCAGTTAATGCTGAACATTTCTGCACAAAAAACGCATAAAAAAATGCACCAAAACCGCTCCGTGTGAGAGCCCCCTACACACAAGCAAGAGAGAAACAGTGGTGCAGAGAAACCCCTCGTCAGAGTCAGGTGTGCACTTGCTTTACAATCCGGGACAAGCCCCCCACTGACACTACATAAGCACCAGCATAACCTACAACCCCACCATTCACATCCCCAGTAGTCAGGTCACCATCAGATGAATACAGCACTGATTCAACATAGAAGTAAAATGACCCCTGACAGCAGGGACTCATAGGAGACGTCATCTATGATGGGAGTTGTCTTCTTCTCCTTTTCTTCTCCTTCTGGCCCAAACCTCCATGATGTCTTCCCTGATGAGTCGTTCCCTTCCATTTCTTTCTCTGTCCGGTACAGCATGCAATGTCTTCTTATCCCAGTCACTACTCGTCCCTGTAGAAGTTACCACAAATACATCTTAGACACCTCTCTTTTCCAGCACTTTCCTATCAATTCCCCAAACAGACCCTAAAAATTAGAAATTAAAAAATGTCAGATAAGTGGCATGTAAATAGGTAGACCCCCATTGGGTAGGCAGGGCCAGTATATAGGCAGGCAGGGCCAGTATGTAGGTCGGCAGGGCCACTTATAGACAGCAAGTGCCAGTATGTACGCAGGCAGGGCAACTTATAGGTAGCCAGGGGATGTCTACAGGCAGGCAGGGGCAGTATATAGGTAAGCAGGGCAGTGTATAGACAGGCAGGGCAGTGTATAGGCAGCCAGGGGCAGTATATAGGTAGGCAGGGCAGTGTATAGGCAGGCAGGGCAGAGTATAGGCAGGCAGGGCAGAGTATAGGCAGCCAGGGGCAGTGTATAGGCAGGCAGGGCAGTATATAGGTAGCCAGGGCAAGTATGTAGGTCGGCAGGGCCACTTATAGGCAGCAAGGGCCAGTATGTAGGCAGGCAGGGCCACTTATAGGCAGCCAGGGCCTGTCTACAGGCAGGCAGGGGCAGTATATAGGCAGGCAGGGCAGTGTATAGGCAGGCAGGGCAGTATATAGGCAGTCAGGGGCAGTATATAGAAAGGCATGGCAGTGTATAGGCAGGCAGGGCAGTGTATAGGCAGGCAGGGCAGTGTATAGGCAGGCAGGGCAGTGTATAGACAGGCAGGGGCAGTATATAGGCAGGCAGGGCAGTGTATAGGCAGGCAGGGCAGTGTATAGGCAGCCAGGGGAAGTATGTAGGTAGGCAGGGGCAGTGTATAGGTAGGCAGGGCAGTATATAGGTAGGCAGGGGCAGTGTATAGGCAGGCAGGGCAGTATATAGGCAGCCAGGGGCAGTGTATAGGTAGGCAGGGCAGTATATAGGTAGCCAGGGGCAGTGTATAGGTAGGCAGGGCAGTATATAGGCAGCCAGGGGCAGTATATAGGTAGCCAGGGGCAGTATATAGGTAGCCAGGGGCAGTGTATAGGTAGGCAGGGCAGTATATAGGCAGCCAGGGGCAGTGTATAGGTAGGCAGGGCAGTATATAGGTAGCCAGGGGCAGTATATAGGTAGGCAGGGCAGTATATAGGCAGCCAGGGGCAGTGTATAGGTAGGCAGGGCAGTATATAGGCAGCCAGGGGCAGTGTATAGGTAGGCAGGGCTACGTATAGATAGGCAAGGATAGAAAGTAGTTTAAAAAAAATAAAAATAATACTCACCCGCTGTCCCCTCCTCTTCACCTGTTCCGGAGCGGCCGCTGACTTCCTGGGACAGGTTGCGGAACATTACATCGCGCGCCTGCTGCGCGGCCTCCTGGGAGCTGAACAGACAGGATCAGAAGATCCTGACTGTTCAGCCTTGGCCGCTGCTTGCGCCGCACGGTGCAGGCAGCGGCCGTGATGGCTTCATGGCTGGGTCGGTGACCCGGCCATGCAGCCGTGTGGCGGGGGGGGCCTTTTGGCCCCCTGGCACAGGGGTCCGGTCGCAGACGTGCGCCACAGACCGGCGCCGGCAATCGGGGCCCATCGAGGGGGAAGGGGGGGGACACCGGCCTCCTCGGCGGGCAATCAGAGCCGGCCCTGCGGCCCGGACCCCAGCGGCCCACCGGGCAAATGCCCGGTTTGCCCTACGGGTATTCCGGGCCTAATCCAGTGGCCTCACATGCTGACTGCACCCACAGCTGCTTGACCGCGATGATCTATCGTATTCACAATACAAATGGTTGGAATCTCCCCGATCGTCGTTTTCTTACAGGAACTGAAAGAAACAAAAGATTTTTTTTTCCAGATTTGGAAAAAAAAATCTTAAGTTTTTCTTCCATGTTCCCAACAAAGTTTGTGACCTGATCTTTGCAAATGTCCGCGCTACTTACTGTCTAGAGAATATGCAAATGTCCTTTCATTATGCGAGGAAGTCAGGAATATTCGTTATTGATAAGGTGGAGACTCTCTGGCTCGGCGCGATCTTCATGTTTTATCGGTGGGATTTTTCTTCCCTTCACATTTTCTGTTTTCAGTGTTTTCAATAATTTATGATTATTAATTGTTGAATTATTTCGGCCTCGCATTTTCATTTCTTTCTTCTTACAAAGATCAGTGATGATGATGAATATTCATCCCTCGCTTATATGTTACACGTACGACTAAAATGTCAGATAAAAGTGTAAGAAGCGTCGACGCCGAGCGTCTCGGAGCGGCCGCCATGACGGTTTAGTAAAGTTCACCCCTGGGTGTTGGGATGTTGTTTCCTCCTTTCATGTGGTCGGGGTTTGGCTCTTGTGGTTTCCTTTTGGGGTTCACTTTGGAGTATTTGTGTCTTAGGGTTTCCTAATTAGTCACTGCAGCTGCCAGACGCGATGTTCTGCTAATTAAAGATGTCAATTAAATCTCCGGGGCCCATTACAGAATCTACATCAGGGCCCCACCTATCATGTGCTATTCTGCTGATCTAAAAGACCTAAAATCAAAGATACGTGGCCATAGTCACAGACAAAAAAACATTCCAGTAGGAGGCAATGACAGCCCCAGTGCATCATGGGAGAAGCTGCACAGGGGCAGATACTGATCAACAATCGCTTACACACTGACTGTCCATGAGGGGGGCAATTGCTTAGTACATAACTGGAAATTGGGTAAGAAGCAGTTCACACCAGAATGCAGAAAAGCCACAGCACTGTATGGGGGAACATTGCTCAGGTGCAAAATACTGATGAACAACCACTCACACGCCGACTATACATGGGGTGGAGAAGGAGATTGCTTAGTACATAACAGCACATTGGATAATAAGCGGTTCACACCAAAATGCAGAAAAGCCGCAACACTCTATGGGGGAACATTGCTCAGATGCTATAATACTGATGAACAACAACTCCCACGCCGACTATCCATGGCGTGGAGGGGGAGATTGCTTAGTACATAACTGCACATTGGATAAGAAGCAGTTCACACGAATATCAGAAAAACCTCAACACTCTACGGGGGAACATTGCTCAGGTGCAAAATACTGATGAACAACCACTCACACGCCGACTATCCATGATGGGGTGAAGGAGGATATTGCTTAGTACATAACTCCTCATTGAATAAGAAGCAGTTCACACCAAAATGCAGAAAAGCAGCAGCACCATACCAGTGAGATTGCTCAGATGCTATAATACTGATGAACAACCACTCACACGCCAACTATCCATGAGGTGGAGGGGGGTACAACTTAGTACATAACTGGAAATTGGGTAAGAAGCAGTTCACACCAGAATGCAGAAAAGCCACAACACGCTATGGGGGAACATTGCTCAGGTGCAAAATACTGATGAACAACCACTCACACGCCAACTATCCATGAGGTGGAGGGGGGTACAACTTAGTACATAACTGGAAATTGGGTAAGAAGCAGTTCACACCAGAATGCAGAAAAGCCACAACAATCTATGGGGGAACATTGCTCAGGTGCAAAATACTGATGAACAACCACTCACACGCCGACTATTCATGATGGGGTGAATTGCTGGTATTACAATTGCACAGAGATAAGGCTTCTGTAGGGGTCAGTTATACGGTGACAAGTGGTGCACCGCGCTGACTTACAACCAACTGATGACGCCCCTACTATTCCACTAGGCGGGCTGCCCAGTATATTCCAAGTGCCCAATACAAAATCCGGACGCCCTCCTCTCCCCAGCATCACTGGGCAAAACTACATCCTGAAAAATATCACGCATCAGGGATTAGTTATTATTTTGGACACAATACACAGCTCACAACCCATGTCCCCATTGTCTCTCCAGTCCCTGCACTAACTTTACAAGCAATCACAGGAAAATGGGAGATTATTGACTGAAAAACACAGCAAAATGGATGGATAAAAATTCTTATCTAAAAGACCCATAAAATGTCCAAAATGGCAGTAGACCAGCGAGAAGTCGACAGTCAAAGTGCAGCTGTAGGATTAGTGAGCTCTACGAAGGGCGCTCGGTGTATAGTCAGAAGAGCTTTCTAAGAACATACGTGCCATAGAGGCAGCTGTGCACTCGCTATGGGGTCCCTAATGTGAGGGAGCTACATATTTTATTCTAAGGCCTCGTTCACACGGCTTATTTTGCCGCGGATTGGCGCCGTACTCCGCGCCGGTTTTGCGCTGCAGTATGGCGCCAATCTGTCGGAGTAATTACGGGAATCACTGCTCTCATAGAGAACGTGGAAATCGTCGCTCCTCCCCGCTCGGCGAATCCGCCCCCGGGGGAGAAAAGTGACATGCACATTATTTACGCCGCGGACGCGCCCTAAACAATGCGTTGTCTATGGGGCTGGGGAGCGGCGCCCCCGCCACGCTCTGGCCCCGCCCCCTTCCCGCCCCTTATTCACGGCGGATTTGTGAGCGCAATCCGGCTCACAAATCCGTCGGGAATAAGCCGTGTGAACGCGGCCTAATGGCCATTGAGCACATTTTAGGAATCCCACAACAATTCTTACAGACAGGGGGTTAGGAATAACCACTGAGATCCTGGAAAGGAGAACAAGGAGTCATTTGGTCACAGGTGCTTAGGGTCGTGATGACAATTATGATGCAAATTTTGGGAAGTCAGAAAAGGGGGCTGAAAAGATGCAACTGAGTCCCCTGATTCCAAAGAGTCAACCTCCCATTAAAGACTGCCACATGTGAAAGTAAATGGATAATGTTACTTTGGTGTTATTTTTTCTCTGCCTTTCTTGCAGGGACTCCAGTTGCTTTTGGTGTGGCAGTTATTGTTCTGACAACATTGTGGGGGAACGTCAGTTTTAGGTGCCATGAGGAATGGAGCAAGTGCTGACATGGGAAGCCCACTGCTTGACTAAGATCAGTGTATGTAAGACCATAAAACACTTGGCCTGCATGATACAGGTGGATTTCCTGCCAGACGTTGTGTGTAGACTCCGGCTGGGCCAAATGTGATAGTGAGAAGCTGTGACTGTGGAGAAGCCTGATGTGGGACATGGAGAATGCAAGCAACTGAATTCCCAACAGTGGCAGTGAGAGACCGAGGAAGCCCAAGACTCCCAGTAAAGGAGAGGAAATGCAGTGAGATCTGTGATATCAATGACATCTGTGACAAAAGAGACACCTGTGACATCAGTGACAGCAGTGATGTCTGTGACAATTGAGACACCTGTGACATCAATGACAGCAGTGATATCTGTGACAAAAGAGACACCTGTGACATCAGTGACAGCAGTGACATCTGTGACAAATGAGACACCTGTGACATCAGTGACAGCAGTGATATCTGTGACAATTGAGACACCTGTGACATCAGTGACATCTGTGACAATTGAGACACCTGTGACATCAGTGACAGCAGTGATATCTGTGACAATTGAGACACCTGTGACATCAGTGACAGCAGTGATATCTGTGACAATAGAGACACCTGTGACATCAGTGACAGCAGTGACATCTGTGACAATAGAGAAACCTGTGACATCAGTGACAGCAGTGACATCTGTGACAATAGAGACACTTGTGACATCAGTGACAGCAGTGATGTCTGTTACAATAGAGACACCTGTGATATCAGTGACTGATAGAGCCAAAAACTGTGAACGCCTCGCAATACTGATAATCTCCCTCCATCTGGGGCTCCTCCAAGATCTCACCCCGTGGGGTCAAAATGATCACAAGAACAGTGATCAAAAATCCCAGAACCACACGGGGGGACCTAGTGACCTGCCTAGAGCTGGGACCGTAACAAAGGCTTCCATAAGTAATGCACTACATCGCCAGGGACTCAGATCCTGCAGTACCAGATGTGTCCCCCTGCTTAAAATCCCAGAACCACACGGGGGGACCTAGTGACCTGCAGAGAGCTGGGACCAACGTAACAAAGGCTACCATCAGTAACACACTGCACCGCCAGGGACTCAGATCCTGCAGTGCCAGACGTGTCCCCCTGCTTAAAATCCCAGAACCACACAGGGGGACCTAGTGACCTGCAGAGATCTGGGACCAATGTAACAAAGGCTATATACATGACATATTTTGTGCCATGTCTTAGGGCTGTTGAGAGCCTTAAATGTGTCATTCTTTTGCTTTTTTTATTATACTTGTGCATCTAAGGACGATCATAAGGAATGAAGATACGAGTTTTACTTTAAGGATTGCGGGACATGTTTTCTTCTTTTATGATAATAATTTGTATAATAAGATAATATTGAATCTCCATCTATCACTTCCATTTCCTGAGACCATATGAGCATTAGAGAGGGCTTAGAGCAGATCTATATTGTATGAGGCTTCATAGGAAGTTTCTCAGAATATTTCTGGACTGCAGTTGTCCGGTGGGAAGCTCACGTGAAAATTTGGATCGTATACAAACTCCACACAGATGGTGAACTGAACAGAACCAAACCCAGATTCCCGGCTCAGCCAAGTAACTGCTAGCGGTGGAGCCACCTTGGCTCTGGTGATATCTCATGAGAGTCGGTGCCTCAGCAATCTTCTTACTCTAATTGGCATAAAGACTCTGACTATGGACATAAAATCTCTAATATTGTGCGTGAATTCATTAAAATGATAGCACGGATTGACTTTTTCATTGTCAATCAATACCATGCGCCGCGCCGTCAATGAATTATAGCCATTTTATTGCTACTTCTTTCTAAATCAAGAATTTAATAAAGAGATTGACGAGGATCGACATAGGAGCCTTCTACACTGCGGACTCCGAAGGCTCCTCCCAATGATGTCAAAGTTTTAAGTCTATTGTATAATAAATTCTAAAGCTTCTAATTCTGGGGATACATTATATATTATCCTATGCGCTTCAGCTTCTGTATCGCACTTGGACGTAGAAGGGTTCATGGATAATGGCTGAAAGTGAAATAGTTCCCCATTGTATAGATTAGAAAATAAAAGAAGTGATCGACCAGGATGCAATAAGCAACAAGTCCACTCGTAGATCAGATATATACACCAGTCAGTCATAAAATTATAACCACTGACAGGTAAAGCAAAAACATTGATTTTCTGGGGACAATGGCGCCAGGAGGGGAGATAATAGGCAGCAAGTGACCAGTCAGTTCCTGAAGCTAATGCCTTGACAGAGGGAAAAATGGGCACCACAAGTTAACAATGACCTTATTGTAATGACCAGGTGACTGGGATAGGGCATCTTCATGGCCAGGTGACTGAGATAGGGCCTCTTCATGGCCAGGTGATTGGGATAGGCCCTCTTCATGGCCAGGTGATTGGGATAGGGCCTCTTCATGGCCAGGTGACTGGGATAGGGCATCTTCATGGCCAGGTGATTGGGATAGGGCATCGGAATCCAAGACACATTGTTTTGTTTGGGCAGAAAATGGTAGCCCATCTAGATCAATCCTACTGACAAGCTAGTGCAGCAAAAATTACTGAATACGTTTCTTCTGGCAATGATAGAAAGGAGTCAAGACAAGCTGGGCATTGCAGCTTGGGGCATTTATATTGGTCAAAAGGTCCATCTGTGCGTCACTTACGTGGGGAAGAGAAGGCACCAGGATGCATTATGGGAAGGAGAGAAGATGGCGGAGGTGATGGTAAATGATCTGCTGGGAAATCCCAACATTATGTGGACGGCCGGGTGCGTCACTTACCTTAGAGAGAGATGGCCCCAGGATGCACTATGGGAAGAAGACAAGATGGCGGAGGCAGTGTGATGGACAATGTTCTGCTGGGAGGTCCTGGTATCATGTGGATGGCCGGGTGCACCACTTACCTGGGGGAGAGATGGCAATTGGATGCATTTTTGGAAGAAGACAAGATGGCGGAGGCAGTGTGATGGACAATATTCTGCTGGAAGGTCCTGCATCATGTGGATGGCCGGGTGCATCACTTACCTGTGGGGAGGATGTACTACAGGAAGAAGACAAGATGGCGGAGGCAGTGTGATGGACAATGTTCTGCCGGGAGGTCCTGGTATCATGTGGATGGCCGGGTGCACCACTTACCTGGGGGAGAGATGGCAATTGGATGCATTTTTGGAAGAAGACAAGATGGCGGAGGCAGTGTGAGGACAATGTTCTGCTGGAAGGTCCTGCATCATGTGGATGGCCGGGTGCATCACTTACCTGTGGGGAGGATGTACTACAGGAAGAAGACAAGATGGCTAAGTCAGTGTTCTGCTGGGGGTTCCTGGCATCATGTGGATGGCCAGGGGTACGTGTGTCACTTGCCTGGATAAGAGATGGTGCCAGGATGATTTATGGGAAGAAGACAATACAAAAATTGTCCACAAATGAGTTCAAGGTGATGACTCAGCCTCCAAATTCCCGGATCTCAATCTGATCAAGCACCTGTGGAATAAACTGGAAAACAAGTCCCATCCAAGGAAGCTACCGAGCAACTTACAGGATCTGATATCACAGGACTCTTGAGAGGAGTCCGGGCCCCAGGGGTCAGAGCAGGGGCCGCACCTCACAGGATCTGATACCACAGGACACTACAGAGGAGTCCGGGCCCGGGGGTCAGAGCAGGGACCGCACCTCACAGGATCTGATACCACAGGACACTACGGAGGAGTCTATGCTCTTAGGTCAGCATATGGGACACACCGAGCAACTTACAGGACCTGCGGTTACGTCTTGGTGCCGATACCACAGGACTCTTTAAAGATCTTATCAAGTGCCTGCCTTAATGACTCAGAGATGTTTTGGTGGCAAATTGGACCCATATTAGGTTTGATGTTGTGGCATTCGGTTGGTGGGACCAAAGTAATGACTTCATTTCCTAGTGGTTGTTGTTGTTTTTTTTATTATTACTTGTTTGTTTATTTAATATTTTTAGGAAAAAAACAATTTGATTTTAGATTTTTTTTCCATTTTGATCCATTTTTAGTTTTTATGTTGATGATTTCACAACTTTACAGTATTCAATTGTATTTTAGAGTAAATCTTAATAATTTGGCATTCCCCAGCTGAGGAGCCATCTGCAGCGCTTGCCGGGTGCATTGCAGAGGGGGAGCGTTTGCCGACGATAGAAAAAAATAAATCACTCATCGAAGTCTAGTATTTCAAAATGTGGAGGCTTCTCTGTGTAAAACAAAGCCCCCTATTTTCATGGTTGTTGGGCCGACCTTGGACTTGAAAGCATCTTTGACATAGCATGAAATCACAAGAGCAGCGGCACCAGATGCCAGTCACATTTTAATTTGGTTTCCTGCATCTGCCAAATCATTGCAGTGAAGCGGCACTGCTGGAACTAGAGGACAAGCTTGTACTCATTTAATGGGATACTGTTGGCTGGAAGGAATAAATTGGACATGTAAAACCAATGCCAGAGGGGAAATATAGCTCCGAAAAATAAAGGGAAATATATTTGCATTAAATGTGTTCATTATAATTTATTAAAGAAAACCAGTAAACATCCCCCCCCCCCCCCCACAGTTGCCGCTCACTCATCCATCAGTATTTTAATCAGGCTGAAGCCGTCTGTGCTTCCTCAGCTAAGTCTGTGCTTTATCCTCCAGATGTAGAGCATGAGGCACGCTACTCTTGAATCAGCAACTAAACAGCTACAAGTCGTCTGCCCGTGATTTAAATCCACATATTCTGTCTAATAAGCAGTGAAAAACAGTAGGAAAAAGCCGGATAAATATGAATAAATAAACACGGAGTCTCTGTAGACATCACACAGCTCTGAAGTCAGAGAGTGTCAATGGGAAGGAAGGGAGAATGTCTGGGGGAACCCGAAGCAGACTGTGGCCTTATCAATGGATAGGATGGGAGAATATCTGGGGGAACCCAAAGCAGACTGTGGCCTTATCAATGGATAGAGAGGGAGAATATCGGGGGGAACCCAAAGCAGACTGGGCCTTAACAAAGGAATTTCCCCGGGGGGACCCTCCCCCCTGGAACCCCCCCCAAACCCCCCCCATCCTTAAACCCCCCCTGGAAAAAGATTAAAACTGGGGGAAAAGGGGGGCGTAACCTGGGGGGCATATTTTAATTGGGGAAAGGTGGGAGAATTTGGGGGAACCCAAAGCAGACTGGGGCCTTATCAATGGATAGAAGGGAATTATTTGGGGGAAACCCAAAGGGGGGGGACTGTGGTTTTACAAGGATAGGAAGAGTTAAAATGGGGGGGAACCCAAAGGCCCGGGCCTTTTGGGGGCCCTTTTCAAAAGGTTTTTGGAAGGGAGAATTCGGGGGAACCCAAACAAAACTGTGGTTTTTATTAATTTGGTTTTGAGCGGGGGAGAATTTTTTGGGGGAAAAGGGGGGGTTTTGCCCTTATCAAAAGGATTTGGAAAAGTAATTTTCGGGGGGGAAAAACACGAAACCAAGACTGGGGGCATTTTTTTCAAAAGGATTAAAGGGTGGGGATGAATATCTGGGGGGAAACCCCAAAACAACCCGTGGCCCTTAAACAATGGATTTGAGAGGGAGATTAAGGGGGGGGAACCCAAAAACAACTAAAGGGCCCTTTTCAAATGGGGTAGAAAAGGGGGAAAACTGGGGGAAACCCCAAAAGCGGAAATGTGGCCTTTTAAAAATGGATAGGAAGAGTATCTGGGGGAACCCACAGCAGGGCTGGGGGCCCTTTTCAAATGGATAGGAAGAATATCTGGGGGAAGACAAAGCAGACTGTGGCCTTATCAATGGTTAGGAAGGGAGAATTATTGGGGGGGAAACCCCCAAAAAAAGACTGGGGGGCCCTTTTCAATGGATAGAAATTTGAATTTCGGGCGGGGGAATCCAAAAAGGGGGGGGAGACTTTTTGGCCTTTTCAATGGGGTAGGAAGAAAGAATTTCTGGGGGAACCCCAAGCAGAATTGGGGGGGGCCTTAAACAATGAATAGGGAGGGAAGAAATATTTTTGGGGGAATCCCAAACAGACTGTGGCCATTATTTAAATGGATAGTTGGGGGGGAAAAATAGAAATTTTGGGGGAAACCCAAACAAACGGGGGGCCTTTTAATGGATGGGAAAAGGGAGAATATCGGGGGGAACCCAAAGCGGAGGGGGCCCCTTATCAATGGTAGGAGGGAAAAATTTGGGGGGAAAACCAAAGCGATGGGGCCCCTTATCAATGGATAGGAAGGGAGAATATCTGGGGGAACCCAAAGCAGACTGTGGCCTTATCAATGGATAGAGATGGGATTTTGGGGGGAAACCAAAGCGGGGAGGGCCCTTTATCAATGGAAAAAGGGAGTTACTGGGGCCCCAAGCAGATGGGCTTTCCCAATGGATAGAGAGTGAAAATATCTGGGGGAACCCAAAGCAGACTGTGGCCTTATCAATGGATAGGGGGGGAGAAATCGGGGGAAAAACCAAGCAGCTGGGGCTTATCATGGTTTGGAAAGGAAAATTGGGGGAACCCAAAGCAGACTGTGGCCTTATCAATGGATAGGAAGAATATCTGGGGGAACCCGAAGCAGACTGTGGCCTTATCAATGGATAGGAAGGGAGAATATCTGGGGGAACCCAAAGCAGACTGTGGCCTTATCAATGGATAGGAAGGAAGAATATTTGAGGCGATCGTAAGGCAGGATGTGGTCTTATTCTTGTTTAGAAAGGAATAATATTTGGGGGACGTTAAAGGAGGTATGGTTAACCCAATTGATAGAAGGAAGATATTGGGGAATGTAAGTCGGGGATTGTTTTTCCCCCTGGATGAAAATGAAGAATATTCGGGGACCCTCAGGCAGGCTGCCATCTTACCAATGGATACAAATGAAGAATATTTGGGGGACCCTGAGGCAGGCCATGGACTTATCCCTAGATAAAAAAAAGAAGAATATTTAGGGACCCTAAGGCAGACTGTGATCTTACCAATTGATAGAAAGGAAGACTATTTGGGGGACCCCTGGGCAGGCTGCCATCTTACCAATAGATACAAATGAAGAATATTCGGGAACCCTGAGGCAGGCTGCCATCTTATTTTGACAGAGCACTCCAACGCACCAGGACCCTTTTAGAGTTCTTTATTATTTCCCTAACTTGAAGTGTTTTTTTGTATGAATTTGCTCATCCCCCTTGTTAGTACCCCCTTGTGACTTAAATCCGAATTTTTGTCTAGTAAACTGCAGAGGCTTTGGGGAAATTCCTAAAATAAAATAATAAATAAAATATATATATTTATAATAATATTTATTTATATAAATTTTTTCTATTATATTATAAACTTTATGTTGCCCCGGATAATTTTTTGTTTGGGCCCCTTTAAGCCTTAAGTGATGATTTTTTCAGATTGTAGTTTGAATAGGGTCACCCGTACGTGTCGGTTTGGGGGGGTGTTGTCTTACCTTGATGTGCGGGCCCCCGGGGCAGCAATGCCTACAAGTCAATTTCTTTGCGCAGCCATGGTAGGGTAGGCCCACGGAGGTCTCTCCCAGGCGTCTTCCTCAGGCTTCTGTAACGGTTTGTTTCTCGGGGGGGGGGGGGTTCAGCTCTATTATTTTATTTATTTTATGTTTCCTTTTTTTTTTATTTCCGAACCTCTTTTATTTTATTTTCTGCACCCAGACCGGTTCTTCTGTTCTCTCTCTTGCTGATGCACAGTGCATCAAGGATCAGTAGCTGTGGGTAACATAGCTAGGAGCTGGTATGTATGCATCTGTTTGTAATAGATCCAGCTCAATTGCCTGAACCTAATAATCAGAAGGGGTCCTCATATGGACCTCATTGTATTTAAACAAAAAATATCGTAGCATTAGAAAAATAAAAAAACAGTCAAAGAGGAATAAGTTTTTTTGGAACGCATTTCTGCTACTATGAAAATATGAAAACTTTTTGGGGGGTTTTTAGTGAAAGTTTTTTTTTTGCAGTAATGCTGTTTTCCCAAAAATTTCTTATGTCCTCTTTGATATTGTGTTGTGTTTGCATAGCTTTTGCTGCCACAACATTGTGCACCTATACGTTTATTTTTCAAAACGGATGTGCTGACCAGATTTTATATTTTATACATTGTATTTAAGACAAGTAACCTTTCATGGCATTATTGTTGAAGATGACTATTGCATTCAGCATCTGTGTAGCTTCCTGAAAAGCAGCCCCAGGTCTACCATGTCCAAGGGCCAACCATGCCCAGGGGTCCATTAGGTATTTCCCTTGCTCCCCTGTGAGCCACTTGAAGCCTGAACATTTTTCTCATTCTCTGAGAAAGCTGCCCAAAACCTGGAGAAAACAATTAAAGCAGTCACGGTACACAGCTCTGTTCATTGGGGGGGTTATAGAGAAAGCCAACATGGCCTTTTCCCCATTCAGATTCCAGGGACAGACACCATTATCTACCTTGCCATGAAGGTGGAGGGTGGTTCATGGGTCCCAGATTCTACTGATGAAATGATCCCACAATCTTAGACCCATCCTGTGGTTATGCCGTAATGTAAGAGGTGGTCGGGACTCTCACATTGAAATCAATGGGGCCGAGTACAACCCAAAGGGAAAAAACCCCCTTTTGTTCTTTTAAAAATTTAGTCCCCCAAAAATTTAATGTGAATTACTCTTCCCTTCTGCTCAGAGATTTCCAATATTTAAAGGGGTCGTTTTACTGTAGACATTGATGTTATATTGAAAGGATGTTCCACAAATATTTGATTGATTCTGGTTCCATCTCTATAGAACAAGCCCCGAAACCTTTTTGTTTTGAAGGCAGATGTGGTCGGGACTTTCCCATAGAAATTAATAGGAGTTCTAAGTAGAGCCGAGGAAATACCCCTTTAATTCCTTGCAAACATTTTGTTCCACAATATTTGATGTGAAAAACTTTTTCCCATTGCTCAGAGATTTAGGGCGACATGTATGTAGTTTGGTGCTCAGGCGCCCTTTTTTTTTTTTTTTGTTTAAATTGTAGTGTAGACTGCGCCTGTTTTTGAAACCCGTTCTACTGTCGGTTAGGATTTAGTTTTTCCGCTACAAAGGACACTTTAGGCTAGGTGAACCCCCTTTAAAGTCTCTCCCCGTTCCCCATAAGGCCGGGGTTTGAAAAACTCCCGTGGGAAATGTGCGTTCGTACGGTTGTGGAGCACCCCCAGAAATCTCCCTCCAGGGGCATAAAAGAGCCGCAGACACCTGATAATGCACCTTATTTTGGGGGTGACTGGTTATGATTAAGGGAAAAAACCGGGGCCCCCCCC
>JAODAL010067998.1:0-17027 GCA_025379985.1 Phyllomedusa bahiana
TTTTGGGGTGGAGGGGGGGATATTTATGTGGGGGGAGGGGGTTTTGTTGTGGTGGGGGGGATAGGATGGACTACTTAGCCCTGTGTCTATGATATGTTAACTGTGACATTTTCCTTTGTTTTGTACACACAATACAGTTCTGTTTCCCCACACTGTATATGTGGTAAAATGGGCCGATTATTCCGAGAGGCCGGAAAATTTTTTCATGTAGAGTAGGGGGGGCCCCGGAAGATCAATCCCCTGTGGCCCCAACCCCCCAGTCGACACTGCCTAGCAGGGTCGACGTTTGTGGACTCCCCCCCTTAAACTGTATGCCTGTATTGCAAACTATCTTTGCAACTGAACAGGATTGCAGTCCAACTGTGGAACTGCTTGAAATTTCATAGTTGGGCCAATGACCAGAGCCGGAACGGGAAATTTGCAACTGACACTGGGCCAAGTGGTTAGTTTGCTATTGCCAAATTGGTTTTTTTTTCATTTTCTTCACGCCCCGTCCTAATGGGACAAAAAATTGAAAGGGGTACACGATGTCATACGGGAAGATGCCTGGAGAAAGATTCAACGGCTTTTCCCGGACGGGTTTCCCTCCAAAAAAGGGAGCACGGGGTTTTGGGGTTAAAACTGGGAGTGGGGGCTTTCCTGGATACGGGAAAGGGGTGGGCAGTTGGGGGGTGCGGGGGAAGCCCCTTCAAAGCTGTCTCTTTTCCCCAAAAAAACCTGAAAAAAAATTTCGATGGGTTCTCACTTTCCCCCCTCTGTGTGCCTTTCAGGCTCCCAAAGGGGTTGCCGATTTGGACGCTTGTTTTTTAAAGTCCCAAAATGTCCTTTAACAGGATGGAAGGGTTTGGTTTGGATGCCAGCACTAGTGTAGAGCTGGGGCCAGTGCAATGCTTGGACTCTGGGGGCCTAACAGACTTTTCCCGTGGACTGGGTCGCCAGGTTTAGAATTTGGAAACGACAAGGTTTTGATACACGCATTCCCGGACTCATTTAGCCTTTGAAAGGCGCAATTTTGCCCCCAATTTGGTGCAAGCGCGGCCTACTGACCTTCCCGTATCCTACCCTTTTGGATTAAAGGTGTGCTTGTGGTTTTTGGGGGGGGTTTGCTCAAAAGTGGGCCCTCCCGCGGGGACCTGAGGGGTTTTCTTTTCTTTCATCTTTGCCGTTGCGAATGGCCTAAACCCAACGTTTCAACCCCCCAAGCCCCTGTAAGGTCTCTGCTTCTACAAATTCTGCGACCTGCGTTGGTTTCAAAAGGTGAGTTGGGGGGAATGAAGGGGCTGGCAATTTGGGGGGGATGTTTGGGCCCCCTTATTGCCCGAAAGGCCCCGATTTTGGGTCCTTCACTTTGGGTTCCCCCCCGAATACAGTGGTGTGCAAAATTGGGCCCCCTTTAAAATGCTGCCGGCACTATTGCATGGCCCTGTAACAAGATGTTTGCGGGTGTTTTCATGTTTTTGTTGTTTTCCTTTCTTTCAGGAAAGAGGGGGAAGTGTCTTTTCGCCCGAAATCAGGTGACTGCCTCCCAAGAAAAAAACGCCAGGTGGGGTGGTCGAAAGGGCATTTCTGAAGATGCTGGTTCGGCAGAGCAAAAACCGGGGACATTGCCCGAAGTGGGATCAACGCGGGGAGCAAGAATAAGGTCCCCCGGGAGGCGTTTTGCAGCCCACCAATCCCCACCATGCCGGGGCTTTCCTCCACTTCCCGGAATACCCCCCTGACCAGCAGCCAGCATGGCCCCCTTGGAGGTCGAGGCACGGGGGTTTGTTGGTCGGGTCCGGCCCCTGGACTGTATGACTCCTTTGGAGCCCCTGTTGCTGGACATGTCGCTTATTCTAGTGGTCCCCCCGCAATGCATACGCTTTTGTTTTATCTTTGGCAGATTATTTTCAGTTTTAAAAAATTCGGAGGTAGGGGCCTTAATTCCAAATTCAAGATTTTTGCATGGGGGGGTTTTTCGCAGCCCCATTCCCGTCGGGGGGCCAGGGTGAATGCACCCCCGCCCCCGCTCGAGTTTCCCGAGGTCAAAAAATGTGCCCTATGCGTACCCCCCCCACCGGGCGACTGCCCAGTCACCCGTGCCCCTGTACCAACCCCGTACCTTGCATGGCTTAATTCCCCCTCCCTTTCCCGCGAAACTTTTCAGGGCCCATTTGGAATGAAGTCAGTAACCCGTGGCCACGCGCCCCCACCCCCCCACTAAGCTTCTATTCTGGTGGCCAAAATCTCACGGCCAATCCATCTTTGGATCACGATCCCGGGGCCCCAGGGGCTTCCAATGTGCCTTAACTATGTCCCCAAGGTCCACCGCCTTTTTGGTTGGGTTCGGGAGGGGGGGAAGGACCCGAGACTTTGTGTTTTTTTGGGGGGTTTTCCGCTAGTGTTTTACAGGTTTATTTTTTTGGGGCCAAATACCACATGTCTAAACAGGTTTACTCACGGCTAGTGGGGCTCTACTGAATTTTAGGTTCGCAGCATTGGGGTGCAAAATTTTGGCCGCCTCGAAGGTTAGGAATGACATGCTTGACACAGGGGCCATTTGGTCACGCTATTTTTGTGCAGCTTGGGTGTGGTAGTGGCTCCAGTCGGGGCACTATGTTTGGTGTCGGTTAGATTGCACTACTCAAGTTTTTTTTGGGGGAGATTCACTGCGCTTTCGGAAATTAGTTTCCTGACTTGGCTTCCTGGCACACGGCAATGCCGTCCAGCACAGACATGTTGGGGCCCCAGTTTTAAACTGGATTGCCAAATGGAGACACCATATTGCCGGCCCCGGTGCCAACGAAATTTTGGCAGAAAAGCATTTTTTAGGGTTCCCAGCTTGCTTTTGCCATATCCCTTCCTGGCAATGGAATGTTTGAATCAAAGTGTCACGATATGTGAGGATGCTATGGCTACAATGATATTGTGCACGGAGTTAGCTGCTAACTCGAGGCCCCCCAGACAGTCCACTTTAAGAGTTTTGGTGCGTCAGCAAGCTTATCGATGTTTGTTCTTACATCCTTCCAAATGGGTCCATCTACTCATGTTTAGGTTGCAACACTTGGCTTTGCAGCAAAAGCCATTATTTTGCATGTTCTGTTTGTCAAATTGCAAGTTCCTCATTGACAAAGGAAAAAGGGGCATGCCATGTTGCCCAACATCAACACTTCCCCTACCTCCAGTGTGGCTTTGTATAGTACAAATAAGGCTGGCCCTGCCACGGCCCCTTTGAGCAACATCACTCTATGTTTTACGTTTGGGAGCAGGGTCACCCTTTGGCACTAGTTTGACCACGCAATAGGGGGCCGAACTCAGATTTCTATTAATTTTCAACACATTTTCCCATGAGTGCAATTGTTTTTGGCGAAAAAGCGCCAAACCCTTGTTTTTTGCCGTGTAAAGCTTTCGTGCAGTCGCGACCTATGTTTCTGGTAACACTGTAAATGTTTGTGTCTTGTTCACGACTCCAACTTCTTCAAATGTTGCACTTTATACTGGCCTAATAAAGACTGTATCTTCATAAAGACAAAGTTAACAAATCTGACTTGTGTTTCTTTGTTTTTCTTTGAGGGGGGGGGGGAGCTAAAAGCAGCTTTGAAAATCACAGTCCTGGCTGGCCGAAGAGATAGTGTAGGCTGGCAAATACACGGTCCAAACCACACTCCGAATTCCCTCGTGCTGCTGGGGGGCAGGGGCACACAACCATCATGAGTTACCTGTCCGCTTGCAACAGGAACAGACTGCAGGCCCAAAGTAACTTTCACGACACCAACCTTGCTGAAAGACTGCGTGTGTGATAATTAGGCAAGACTTGCTACCTCTCGCGGTGAAGTGGCGCCAAGCGTCACAATCCAGCCGTGACAGGTAAGGAACAGCGTAGCTAGAAATCCGGAAGGACTGCTGGCATGCCGGTGGTCGGTGGTCCGTCTGGATACACAGGCGTTGGGCCAATGAGGCATTAGCCGGCACCAAACCCAGGATACATGAGGGGCCGCTTCTGAATGCAGTTATAGGTATGTCGGTCCGTGATGTCTCCAACTTGCTTGGAGGGGGGAATTCCGTGGATGTATCCAGGGATCGAGGCCAGGGTATGACCTGGCAGTCACTCTTTATGGCCAGGGACCACATTGAGGGAATTAACCCACAAACTAGCTGTCATGCCTCACAGGTGGTACCCCTCTGGTTTTTGGATATTTTTTTCTTTTTTTTTTTTTGTTCCACGAATCATGGGTCTACCGCCGCTTCGCTGCCCAACTGGATCCACGCCCGTGCTATATCTATGTTACTCCCTGCAGCCCCCCCTCCTAAGATGGTGTACCATTAAGCGACAATCCCCCCCTACGCCCGCACATCCAAAATCCCATGGTATGTAATCCTTGGCCCCAAGAATATGGGCCTTTGCCGACACCACTTAGAACACAATTGTGGCCCTGTGTTAGGATGAAGGACACACCAAACAGTGTATGTTAGACTTTTAATTTCTCATTGGGTTGGGGGTTTTGGGCCTAAAACATGGTCTTGGAATTGCCTCACCGAATGGCCCAACCATCCATTGTATTGGCGTATTTGGACCATGAATTTACTGGTGAAATGATCTGCAGTAACATTATTGAGCGGAAACATCGGCATTGCGGATCGAGAGCACGCGCAACATGTTGGTGGCAGTACACAGCAGTTTCACACACAACCGGTCCACATTGCAGGGACCTTTATGGCGGATTGTCCATGTGGCAACACAGCTCCACTCATACTGGCCAGGAATGCAAAGGACAACATCTAATACAAAGCGCCAGGGCTCTGCTGAGTCCTGCATTGAATAAACGCTTGGGCACAGTCATTCCTCGCCTCGAGTACAGGCTCTCATGAGGTGGTGGCTGCCCAACGGGAAGGCCTCTCGGTCCACAAAAACGTATGGCAATGGCAGGGTAAAGGGTGGAATGGGCCAGTGGGTGGGGGTTAGGGTCCTGGAGTTTGCCGTATACTCCGCTGATCCGATGATTGGCGAGAGGGTGGCCATCCACACCCGTGAATCAGCCGTACGTGTCCGTACATCAGGCGCCTCGTGAGTGTTGTCTGGTATAGGGGTGTGGTGGGGGGTGACAACAAAGACAAAGTACACACAAAAGCACGATACTGGTGCAACAAAAGCGGTAGTATGGTATCCATGTGATTCTCGTGGGTGTAATTTGTGAGGAGGTTACCAACTTGCCAAGCGCGGCGTATAACAAGAACAAACTTATAGGAGTGACCTATATATTGGTACTGACAACATGATGAGGGTAACTGGAGTACACCAATTAGGAGGATTTCAGGGCGGCATAGAGACTATGTATACGTGTACTGATTGGCTGCCGTCATTGGCCGGCGAGGCTGAGAGTGCATAGCCTGCATCTTGGAGACATTGTGCGACGCCAATGCGAGGGTTAGTGGGCATTGCGCTGTCTTGCCGGGAAGCCGTCCTTCAATTGCCAACCATGTCTCGAGCGGAAGTCGCTCCGGCAATGCCATGGGTCGGTTGTCAGAATCCCTCCCCACAGTAGTCCGTAGCATGTGTCGAGCACAGATAAGTGAGACTGGTTTGACAATCCCCATTTACTGGGCAGAATTGTTAAGAATGTGCAGCGGACATACAAAAGGTTTCCTCGCAAGTTGCTAGGTAGATCTACGGAACGAGGAAAACAAGGACACACATGAGAGTTAGGATGGTGTTAGATAGCACGCGGTAGTTCGGAGGGGCGAGGTGTGGCATGCCAGAGCGAAGCGCGTTGGGAAGTCGGAAAGTCCAACCAGCAGCTGAGTGCTAGGCCTTGCGAAAATACAGACTTATGGCGGGGCGTCTGGGCCGAGGGCTTGCCGCGGGCTGGCAGAGTAGGGTCCCGGGAGCGTAGGCTTCTGACGCGGCGTGCTGAAACGCTGGTGAGCTCAGACTCCGCAACCACTATGCAGTCTATCTAAGTGACGAGTGCTCTCACCCACACCCTTACTCGTACTACTCACGCAGATTCCGAGACATCTTTCTCACAAGTTTTTCTAATTTTTCGATCTGTGAGATCAAGAGCGGAAAAAATTACAACATCCGTCTACCCAGCCATGTTGCAGGCTATAGGGCATACAAGGTGTTGCTTCCTCAAGGAGAGGGAAAACACAGAGCCCCACGACTGATGCTCAGTCGAGGACAATTTGAGCCCTCTAGGGGGTTTATGGCGAGATCTCTACATTGCCATTCAAGAAACCCGGAGACTAATGACCTGGACAATCTGATCAAATCATCTGCAGCGTGTGAGCGCGTCAACCGCAGCGCCTCAGCAGCTGCGAATGCCAACGGAGCAATAATGTGCAAGCTGTGATGGTTACAAGGTTGAGAGTCGTGTAGGGCTCTCTGCGGATGTGCGCGTCTCTCTCAGAACCTGCTAAGGAGCAAATAGATTGATGGGAGGGAACGTCAGCCATGCCGAGGCAGTGAGTGCTGTGAGCAGTAGTGGCGCATCATACGCTGTATTCCTAGCTCTCCCCGGGTAAAAGAATCCTTCTATGTTGAGTGCTTCAACATTATTCGGGTCCTTCCACAACAGCGAGGTCACAACATAACTTGAGTGATACGGCCACCGAGTTGCCTCGAACATAGGATGACAACTTACGGAACCTACACATACAGATCCGATCATATTTATTTGAGCGCCCCTGCAGCTGGGTTTAGCCCAAAGTAACTTCCTGTGGAATCAGGCTAATCTTCTGGCTTTTCAGGGACACCACGCGTGTTTCAAATTATCGTGCGAGCAAGCTTTCTACCTGTTTCAGCTCTGAGACAATGTCTTCTATCTCGTGGCATCTGTGCCCCAAACTGGACACCAATTCCATGTGCATTGAACCAGTGACTTGGATATGGTAGATTATAGGATCCATCATGTCCAGAGTACCCAGCCCCTTTTAATGCACCGCATCCATATTGGCCACATGATCCGACATGGCCTTGCCAGTCCTGCTGTCTGACCCCTGCTGCTCCACACAAGTTTACAGTTCCCCGTTATTCCCAAGGCCTCTATCCATGTCCCTTGGATTTTTAGCTGTTCCGATTATAACACATCTACAGTCATGTTCTTGCATTTTTTAAGCCCCAGAGTGCGATAAACTAATATTTTATACTGTAGTTCCACCTCATCGACCATCTTATTCGGTCAGGCCTCCAACTTCTACAGATCATCTTTGGAATAACACATATCCTCCAATGAGGTGGATTACCTCCTAACTAAGCTCACGTTGCATTTGTGGACCCGATCCGTGATTTGCAACTGTCCAAGCCCTGGGTAAGATTCATTTACGGAAAAGTTCTAAAGAGATTAAGGGCCCAATTACTTGGGAGCCCTGGTACCGCCAACCTATGCAAAGACGATCCAGTGTGAGTCTGCCCTTGGTAATTATCACTCTCGATCTGGTTGAGTCATCTCATGAGCAGAAGTTCGGTTTATGGCACACTGGCTTGTGCAACACTATTTCCCCTGTTCCGAACAATCATGGGTCCCGAGTTAACTTTTGAGCAAAACTTTTTCCTTTCTTATTTCACTGGCACCAATGTGATGTCAACAGCGTTTGCCAAATAAAGAATCTCAAACGAGCCCAGTCGCATCCCCCGCGATGCATCCCCAACTAACTTCCCTCTTTGAAGCTGCTTGAGATTCATTATGTAATTTATCCAAAAAGCAACCAGCGACTCAGCCGCAGTCATAAACCAATGCTGCAATGAGCGTTAGACCATGTAATGGCGTATGATTCAAAGCAATGGCGTCCGAGATTCGAGGCTATGACCTCCAACCCCCGTGGCGCGCGAGGCCTTACACGTTTGGTGGTGTGATCTTGGCCACACACCTTGGAAAAGTGTGCCAAGTCGAGGCTGGGGTATTGGTCCCGAGAACCAAGGCCCAAAAGATGCAGGGGTCTGTAAGGACGGACATAAATTGCGTGTGGCCAATTGGAACCCCATATAGTCGGCCAAACTTCGAAGTCGTCCTCGCATCGTGTTACTGGCATGCCCTCAAGAGGGTGAGCCGTCAAAATTGGGAGGCACACGAGCATGAGAAGGCAGGGGATGTATGGAACAGATTGCCTGTGAGAGCTGCTCAATGTTGGGGCACCACTGAACTTTGTCTCGTTTTCATCAACACCGCCAGAACAACCACATGTTGAAAGCGTCCGAAAGACTGGTTTCTAGACCCAAAGTTCCGCTGTGCGAGTGCGGCATGTGGAGACATCGTTGCCCTATTGGTAATGAAGTTGGAGGCATGGCCCCAATTGCCCCCCACCAAAACTCTACTATAACCAAAAGGCTAAACAATACAGGATGGTGCCACCAGAGTAGCAGCATTTGCGATCGCGGTGGAGGCCATGGCTGGGTCCATACATGTGTTCCCAGTGACACAAAAATGGTACGGGGCCTGCCTTGAGCCAACTTAAACAAATTGACCTGACATGTGTCGTTTTGGTACAGGGTTCAGCAACGGACCGTCTCTCTAATCCTGTCACCCAAATTTGGTTATCCCATGCCAGATCTCAGTCAGTTTCAGAGAGGTATGTTGCTGAATGCCGATTTGGTGTTGTTTGGATCCAAAATGTTTACCTATTTGACCGCTCTTATATTTTCTGCATCAAATTTACAGATGGTAACTGGAGGAGGGCGAACCCCCCTAGCAAACATTCCATGCTTACCTTAAGGCGGTACCATTAGCCTCTCCTCTCGATAAGCCCTGCCACTTATGGTGTCTTTTCTTTGTTAGTCGACCTTCATCGCGCTGGAAGATGCATCAAAACTGGCTTTGTGACAGGCGGATAAAGGAGTGCGAACTTTTCCGGTACCTAGCATTCAAGAAATAATTTTGAGCCCGAAGTTAGTGCAATCTTGCGGTGAACCACCCTGAAGTGAAACCATTTCCTAAATCTGTCGGGGCCTGCAAACACTTTGCACGCCACCACCACCTAAACAACAGCAACGGAAATACACAATACATGCAGGCAGACGGGTCGGGACCCAATTGCCTCTCGGTTTTTCTTAAGAAGCAATACCTCCTGAGGCTTGGCCCAGGGTGTCATACAGGTACAGCCAACTGTGTGTCTGTTTTGCGCAACATCTGCTGAACGCCAAAAAGTAGAACGTCCAACCACTATGGTCCTTGAGCGGCCGTCCAGAGATTATCAATGAGAAGACCCCGCCAGAGCCACCAGCTGGGTCAGTTGCTGCCCTCCAGCACGTCAGTGATAAACATTATTGGAGTGAACCCGGTTTTGAATTCTATCAAATTGGGCCACCTAGCAGTGGACGAAGTTTGTATCCTTTGCGACACACAAAGTCATTCGTTGCGTCCTGACATGCCAGGATGCAGCACTGCGTCTAAAAGGTTGCTAGCACGAGACCTGAACACATCCAACAACCCCATTGCTTGTTTTGGCCGCTGTCCATCAAGTCCCTCAAAACGAATAAACCCGATTGGGAAATGGAGAATTACCTTGGTTCGACAAGCCGAGTTTGTAACCTCACCAAAGCCGCATCCCTGATGAGCGAGAACTCAACCACTACCTGACTTTCGCCACCGAGATCAAAGAAGGACCGTCCCCTCAGAGACCGGCCTCACGCTGAGGGTGACTTCAAATTCCTGTTTGGTTCGTCCAAAAGTGTTTGGTGAAGTTGTGGAACGAAAGAACTCCCAAAGGCTTAATCTATCAAGTATATGTCCAAGAGTTTCCGCCAAAAGCGGCCAGCCACAGAACACAGTGCGGTCTCGCCTTTTGCTAGGCAATGGCCCACAACAGGCGGACAATGCGCCAAATGTTTTGGCTTCCAGAAAATGCCGCACATATTTTGTGCGCACGCAACCGACTGCAACACACCCTGGGGCTGTCGGAGACTGTATTTGGGCGTCTAAGTGTTTTGCAAATGGCTGGTATCTGCCACAATTTCTGCTAGTGGAAGTGTTCCAAGCAACAACGGGCTATACAGGATCTCGAATCTACCCCACACAGACAGGTCCTGCAACTTGACGCTGTTCTCCGACACAATTCCAGCGGACAACAAAGGCATAAATGAGATTGGGAGAGCGGGCATAAAAATCAGGGATACTACAACCTAATGGCGTGAGCCATTGCAGAAGTGGCCTCACACTGGCTGTGGTGGCACACGGCGGAAGGCTATCTGAAGCATGTGTAGCGCGAATAAAAGCAAGTGATAGGTAGTAGAAGACAACAGGGCCATCAGAACAGATGACATCTTGTTGGTTAGGGCGCTACAAGGCGGCCCAGACCTGCCTACACTATGCACAGTAACGGAGCGTCATGCCAACCACGGTCCCATGGTTAACACGAACCACATAGGCCGAAAATTTGGATGAACTACCTCATTACGAGGTAACATCCACCTGCACTAACAACTTCAAATTTTTGGCCGGGACAGCCGGCAGAAGCGCTCTCTGTTCCACTATACCGTTAGCAGAATCCTCATCCAAACACATGAGGTCAACAGTGTTCACGCGTCTGGAATCGGACTATCTGAAGGCAAGGATGGGACCCAGAGCCCGGCGGAACCAACAGCGTGCAGCCATCTTAGACAAAAGGATTGGAAATCAGAATTCGCGTGTCTTATCGGGTGCTCACAGACACAATTTTGACTAAAACCGTAGGGCAAATCATTAATCAACCTTGACGTGGGCTGGACCTATGTGGGCAACTGTGCAAAGTAGCCATCCGAGACACGTCCGCCAGATAGGCCTAGCGAAAAATGCCCCGGCGCCGGAATATCCAGACAGCACGGCAGCGGCTGGCATTTGGCATCGGTCACGAACAAAAGCATGGTACCCAAACTTGGGGCAGAAAGGACACTGCAGATTTTTGGTCTGAAGACTGAGTTGGGTGAATTTAAATCCTCCTTTTTTTGTGAGAGCAACCTATTCTAAATGCGTCTGCTCATTTTTTTTTTTTTTTTTCCGCTCCACAGTTGCCTGCCGAAGCTAAAACAGACAAGTTGGATGCCTGGCGAGCTTATGAGTTGATTCAACCGAGCCAATTTGTTAATAAAGTTGCAACAATACACGCAAACTTATAATTGGTAACCAACCAGAAGTCTCTTCTGGTCTTTGTCGGTTCAACAACGCGACCGAGGTAAACCGCATGTCAAAACACTCACCACAGAGAACGCACCGGCATCTATTAAGCAAACGCACAACCGACGAGCCATCAACTGCAATATCAATTACAAATATCAGAACACGTGATGATATCATTGAACACGTTTGACGTGCAAACACATGCAAGGTGATTAACCACACTTCCTTGCGCGTTATCTGAAACGGACAGGAAATAATCCCACCTAAAAACGCCAAAAAAAACCGGCACACACAACCACCACCTGTGTGAAAGCCACCCTAAGGTGGCCGATCTGCGTTCACGGAACACCCATCACGCTTAATTTTGTGCCGATGCGATGGCGGCCGGACGGCGCACCTTGATTGTTTGCGTGCTGCAGTACGGCGCCAATCCGTCGGGACAGGTCATTACGGTAATCCAATCCCACTGCTCTCTCAGAGACAGAGGTGGGAATTCTCACGTCGCTCCTACCCCGCCGCTCAGCACGAATCCGCCTGATGGGGGGAGAACGTGAGCGATGCACATTATATCCAGGCGCGTACACGAACACGCCACTAAACAATTGCATTCGTCCTATGGGGCCCGGGAGAGCGGACCCTGCCCCAGGCCCCGCGCTCCGGACCCCGCCTCCTGTCCACACCCTTTATTACACGGGAAGGGCGGAATTTGTGAGTCACAATCCGGATCACAAATCCGTCTGGGAAATAAGCCGAGTTCCGAACACGGGCTAAGTGTCTGCAAAGGAGCCAGTAAATCAAAACAAAGAAGGTGGCTACTTTGAAGAACCTAGAATCATAAGACAGTATTTCTCATTTGTTCACACACTTTTCTTGTTAAGGATATAATACCACCTATGTTAATTCATGATTTTTGGATGCCTTCAGTGCGTGAATCTACAATCTTTTATAGTCATGAAAAATACAGAAAACTGTTGGAATGATAAGGGTGGTGTCCAAACTTGTTGCTGGTCTGATACTGTGTATATTGGGTCATTTGTGAATCAAAAAAAGAAGAAAGCCTGATGACAAATTGAAAACAAAAAGTTTACTGTTGATGCCCGCCCACGATACAGTGATTGAGCAGTTTGGAGCTCCTTTATACACACACGATACACATAGATACCTGTCACTCACTGTATGCGAATGGGGTAATTAGGAGTCCTATTTACTCTTAAGGAGTCCGGTCGATATTTTCGCTGCTTTTAATCAGAAATCCTGCTCCCAATCATATAAACCTATAGATCACAGAGCTATCACATCCTGCTCTCTGAGAGAGTAGCATAAACCACCAACATGTTCCCTTAAGCCCCTTAAGAATGCAGCATTTTTATTTGGTCGACACGTTTGTTTTTCCCTCCTTGCCTTCCCAGAGCCATAACTTTTTTATCTTTTATTTATCCACCTACCTAGTCATATGAGCGTCTTTTTATTTTCTGGCAGTCTACAAGAATGTATTTTCTAAAAGTGCATTCTATCGTCCTAACATACGAATAATACTGAGAAAACCTCAAAAAAATTTCCGTGTCGGCAAAATGTCGAAAAACGAAATGTAAGTCTCATACCGCGTCATGGTTTATATTGTGGAGGTTTTGCTTTTTCTATGGCATTTACACTTTGGGTATAAGAATAAAGGTGCTATCTATATTCTGTAGGATGATATGGTTTCCCCCCCTCAAATTACCAAACATTTAGGAGTATCTATTCCACATGTTATTGTACACCCGTTAACACTTCTCTTTAGTGTTCTGTCACCACCCATGGAGCTAAGTGAGGGTGAATTTTTTGCAGCCTGAAGTGTAGTTTTTATTATTACTATTTTGGGGTAGATGTAACTTCTTTGATCACATTTTTCCAATTTTAAGAGGACGTGAAATGACAAAAAAAAACAATTTTGGTTTTGGTTTTGAGTCCCCTTACGTTACTTGACCACTTGAGGGTGCAATTGTCTGTACACCTGTCTGCATTGCATAAACAATGCAGAAATCTGAACAAAGATGATGGTTGCGATTCACCACTATCCCAAACTTGAAGCAGGAAGTGGTGAAACGGGAAACATGACGGTGATGTTAACTGATCAGCAGCCCTTTATTCATTTAGGCAATGTTCACACGGCTTATTGCCGACGTAATTGCGGGGACGGATTTCGCACCGCAATTACGCCGGGAGCCGTGCAGGGGGGCTCGCCGACCCATAGAAACTCATTGTTCACGGCGCGTACACGCCGTAAATAATGTGTATGTCACTTTCTCCCCCCTCGCTGAGCGGGGAGGAGAGACGGAATTCATAGTTCTCTATGAGAATTGTGGATTACCGTAATGACTGTGACAGATTCCAGCCGTACTGCAGCGCAAATCCGGCGTGCAGTACGGCTGCAATCCGTCCCAGAATAAGCTGTGTAAACGAGGCCTTAGACAACTTGCTGTTGATCACGCCTAACGAGTTTCCTACTGTTACTGGTGGGAGTCAGCTGGAATTGGCAGCCGGCACTAGAGATGGGCGAATTTCTCAAAAATTCGATTCGGTCACTTCGTCGAGATTTTCCGACAAAATTCGTTTCGTTCCGAATTACTTCGGCACGAATCGCGTTAAAAAGCAGCTATTTCCAGGCTGCCAGAGCCTGCAGGGTGCTGTAGAACGTTGTCCCATGTTTAATATGCAGAGGGAGCTGGTTTGGTCTTCTTTACAATGTTGTGTATTAGTATGACACGCACATGACTGCCGCCGCTCTTAAATCGCTTCACTAAAAAATTTCCCCTGGGCACTTAAGAGGCCAAAACTGACCAAAAACTCAAGCGGGAATGTACCTGATAAAGTCTTTGCCAGCGAAAGCTGGACAAAAACAAGCTGAGAGCTCAGGTGGCAACAATTAGTGACAGAGTGTGGTGGTGACGGTGGCAGCCACTGCAGCATGTGGTCAGGCATTGGCACAATGACATTCTGGAGGTGGCAAAACACAGAGGAAGCCACAAGAGTGGCACAATGACTGAGAGCGGAGGTCACGGGGGGCAGCAGTATGAGGTAAAGGCAGTGGCACAATGACATTCTGGAGGCGGAAAAACAGTATTAGGCCACAGAGTGGCACAATGATACAGTGTGGGGGTCACAAAAGCAGCAGCATGAGATCAGGCAGTGGAAAATGACATTCTGGAGACGGCAAAAACAGTATTAGGCCACAGAGTGGCACAATGGATTACAGTGTGGAGGTCACGACAGCAGCAGAAATGAGATCAGGCAGTGGCACAAGGGACATTCTGGAGGGGGCAAAACAGTTTTAAAGGCCACAGAGTGGCACAATCACACAGTGTGAGGTCACGGGGGCAGCAGTATGAGATCAGGCAGTGGCACAATGACATTCTGGAGGGGGAAAAAAACAGTATTGGGCCACAGAGTGGCACAATCACACAGTGTGGAGTCACGGCGGCAGCAGTATGAGATCAGGCAGTGGCACAATGACATTCGGGAGGCGGCAAAATAGTATTAGGCCACAGAGTGGCACAATCACACGTGTGGAGGTCACGGCGGCAGCGTATGAGGTCAGGCAGTGGCACAGTGACATTCTGGAGCGGCAAAACAGTATTAGTTCACAGAGTGGCACATTCACACAGTGTGGAGGCCCACGACAGCAGCAGCATGAGATCAGGCAGTGGCACAATGACATTCGGGAGGTGGCAAAAACAGGGGGAAGCCACAGAGTGGCACAATACTGAGGCGGAGGTCACGGGGGCAGCAGCATGAGTTAGGCATGGCACAATGACACAGTGTGGGACATGGCAGCAGCATGGGGTCAGACATGGCACAATGAAACAGTGTGGATGTCACGGCAACAGCAACAGCAGCAGCAGCTTGAGGTCATATAGTGGCACAATGACAGAGTGTTGAGGTGGGTGGGAATACCAGTCCGTGGTAAAGAGGTGGTAGGCAGATGGAGAAAATGTCAGCAGATGTGTGGCATCAGGTGGGGTGGCGGCATCAAATAGTGGCTGAGGCAGTAGTTTGAACCCAGAAATGACGCCTAAGGCATTGGTGTGTGGAAATCCTGGCCGATCCAACGCCTGATTCTTGACAAAGGGCAGTCGTTTTCCCCATTTCCCGTGGACAAGCGGATTCTCCTTGGGGTAAAGGGGCCCCCCCGCACTGAACACCCGCTCTGATGCCACACTACTGGCCCGGGGAGGACAGCTTCTCCACTGCAAACTCGGCAAGTTGGGCCCAAACATCCAGTTTGGCTGCCCCAGTAGTCCAGCGATCTTCTAACTGATGTGGCAGAGTGCTGTCCAAGTAGGGCCCCAACCTGTTGGTTTTAGGGACTGCTCCAGGTCCTGCTGCTGCTGCTGCCCGCTGGCGACTGCCCTCCTCACTAGGCGGTAAAGGAAGCTGCTCATCAGTGACTCCAGACTTAGGTTACTACTGATGGAGCTGGTACTGCTCCTAACCCCCCCCTTCCCCAGCAGCCGCGGGAGTAGACGTGAGCGCTGAGGAACCCCCCGGTCAGACCTGTCAGAGGAGGGACATGCCCCACATAGACAGCACCAACTGATTATGGAGGATTTCCCTATAGTATTTGAGTTTGTCTTCCCTCTCAATAGCTGGGAAAAAGGCTCCCATTTTGGACCGGTAGCGAGGTCCAATAGGTGGAGAGCCAGAAGTCATCCTCTGCCGATGCGGGCTATTCGGCTTTTCACTAGCCCGGCAAATAAGCATGCTGCGGGCCATCTGCATAAGTGACTCCGAGGGGCTCCCTGCCTCCATTTCCACTATATACTGCCACAGTGCTTGGGGGTTATCTGCCTCGTCTTCCTCATCTCCATCCACCTCCTCCAGCTGCTCCTGCTCCTCCTCTCTTGTCACCTGTACAAAAATTAATAAGTAGGGTGGCACTCACTAGGTTAATTCTCAATCTGGTGCAGGTCAAATAGGTGAATATAATTCCACCAACAGACAGCTTATGTGATTGAACCCGCACACAACATGTGATGCAAAAGAGTTACTTTTATTATAATTCAATTCCACAGGCTCCCAAAAAATTTCTTAACAAGTTACAAAGTGACTCGAAAATTGACGTTTCGGTCCAATTAGACCTTTCTCAGAAAGTCACTGTGAAATAAACAAACATACAAACAAATAAGAAAAAGTGCAAAACATATATAGTGATAACAAGTAAATATATACAAAATCTATCTCTCAAAACAAGTACAAACACATGTATACAATGGATAGCCTTTAAAGGTAAACAAATGTAATGTCAGTCCAAATAGGGCAACTACTGATATGTGTATACATATAAACCATATTGTATCTAGTATTGATATGCATATATATGATAATAAAATATACATACATACATTTCGACAGTAAACCTGGTTACAATGAGGAATAACATAAGATGGTACAGTAACGCATTTGTAATATTGATATGTATATATATGAATCATATACATTACTTTTATACAAACAGACTAATCCTGGGTTTCAATGAGGAATATCCTATTGAGCCCTATATCACTTACCAAAATGTAATAGAAAGGAGGTGAAAGAAAAGGCCGTAAGCCCAGTGGAAAAGGAGGCCTATAATGGTGAGCAGGAAATGTGCCAGTGATATAGGCATCCGCCGGCCAAAATACCGGAACCGGAAGTCGCCGCGGAGTCCCGTTGCGTCACTTCCGGTGAAAAAGACATGGGAATTGTATTCAAAACAGTGCCGTGCGCCTGCCAAAAGCGCAGCGCTATGCAGAGAATTTAGAACACAAGTAATGGTGAAAAATTTGAAGCGGATTTGAATGTAGCAAAAATGTATAATGATAGGCTATAAGAAGCAAATTAAAGATGTAAAGTTAAAACAGAAAAATAGAAAATAAATGGATCCCATTATGCAACAAGGTATGCTGATGGAATGCGGGCTGTAAGGGTGAAAGAAAAAGCATA